>BMAV01010545.1:0-93894 GCA_019973955.1 Trichonephila inaurata madagascariensis | reverse complement strand
GTACCCCACAAAAAAAATAAGATTTAGAATTTTGGAAAATTTTCCCAAAACTTTAAAATACTATATGAATATTGGGTCTTTTCAAACAGACTTTGAATGAAAAGTATTTAATAAAAATGGGGAAGTTTTTTTCTAAATTTTTTTATACCAAATATAATTTTTTTAATGGATGTATAACTTTTTTAAAAAAGGGGAAATGAGCGCTGAAAAGGAGCGTTTTTAAAAACATTATAAAACAATCACTTCTTTCCTCTATTTTTTTTTTCAAAATTGTGGTATTTTTAAAATTAAAAAAACTTTTAATTTCCCCACATGCATATTGAATTTAAGCACTCCTATGTCTTAAGTAAAATATTAACCATATTAAATATTTTCGTAAAGCATCTTTCGCAAAAATCAATTTTGAGACGCTTTTGTTAAATATCAATCCACAGTGCGTTGCCAGTGTCGTTGATAATAATAATAAAAATAAAATCTTTTCTATTGCGGTATAGCCAGCTCTGTCACGAATTTTGCTATCAAATGAAGGATATACGTAAAAAGTAGACATTAATAGACAATTTATGTGAACCTACACACTGTACACTAACATTCTGTTTTTCTTAAACTGTGCTGTGCTATCGAGACTCATTTTGATTTTTCTATAACCATTTAAAATTCAGCATATTTATTGAACTTATTTAAGTTTTATTTTGAGAAATTGAACAAAATTTTGATTGATAGAACTATATGCGGCCGCCCTCGTGCGGTGCATTTGCGGCACCCTTTGGATCCCCCCCGTCTACCTTAAAACCGCACCTTGAAACTGTTAACAAAACCCTGCTGGAAAAGGAAAGGAAGGTAAGATAATAAAAATATTTTTTTTTTCCCAATAAAGGCAACAGAAAGTTATGCAACATTTTGGTCCAATACTGGCAGTAAACACTATGAGGGTAAATGGGAAACAAGTAATATCATATACAGATTTATTAACCCCAGTCAAACTTTTGTGAAAAAGCAAAAAACTTTTTAGTACTGATAATATATCTTAAAAAAAAACATCTGTTGGTCTTTGAACGTTAACCCAAGGGGCATAAATAACATTAAAATTATTTAATTCAAGATATAAGTTTCAAATCAGTAATTCAAAAAACATATTTTTTGGGAAAATTTTTTTGTATGAGTTTCTTTTTATATGAACATACTTTAACTTCTATAAGGCTTTTTATAGCATCAGCAGCTTTGGGAGGGGGGATGCAATGAAGTGCAAAAAACAAAAATGATGAAAAAAAAGGGCTAACAGTATGTTGGGTAGTGGATGATATAAAAATGGGTGGATTTGTAGTTTTTTTTCCTCTTAATAAGAATATTTCAATTATGATTTTTTTTTGCCATAGATGTTACCTGTTAAAACATAGCGATACAAACACAAAAAAAAAATTTTTATAATATTCTGATTCTTAATTGTTGTAATTTATTACTTAAATTTTGTTTTTTTTTTTTAATAAATTCCTCCAGATATTCAAACGCAGTACTCAACCTTTTTATAGCCGGGCCCCCATACATGGGGCAACGATTTCACGCGGGGCCTGAGGTGAATGGGGAGGGCTTATACGTGATCAAAGGGCATTTAAAGGCAGAAATTGTTGAAATATCGAATTTTGAATTTTATTTTTAAAACTATATTAAACAACTCACAAAAAAAAAAGGTTTATGCATTTTTTTTCCCCGTTATGGGGTAAATTTTGATTTTCCCAAGTACCCCCACCCCAAAATTTTTTTGACGTTGGAAAACTTTTTTAAGGAAGCCAATTTATCTCATCCTAAAAATTAAAAAAAAAAAAAAAAAAAAGGAGGCATTGAAAAAAATTTTTGCTTGGTGTAACAAAAATCATGAAGGGGCTCTAGAAAGGGCCCCTAAGGAACTTGATGCGGGACCAGGACCAATGCATAAATTGTTTTGTACTCACTTAGAAAATACGACTAAAATTCACTTTCATCTTCCGGTTAAAATTCATTAAAATTCCACCGGTAGAAATTTTCAATTAAAAGCTTCCTTTATTAATCACCATTGGCCAGCATTTCAGTAAAATCAGGCGTACAATTTGTATTTATTATATAGTCTGTGTGTTTGTGTTATAATGTTATTTTTAGTGCTAACAGTGCTCGCAGACCAAAATAGGTCGCTGAGGTCCAGTAAAGGTCAAAGACCTCCTGAACCTTGGAAGCCCATATCATTAATCTGACGAAGTATGCCCCTAATGCCTGGCAGAGCGTTTAATAAGCCCAGTGGGAAATGAAGGGAATGACATTTACTAAGAAGTGAAGGCGCGAAACTAATTCAATGGATATGCCGTGATCCAGTGTATAACGCTAACCAAAAAATATCAAGAAATTTACAAGGATACGTGTTTTCGCCGAGTTTAAAACGATAAGCTTCCCAAAACAGAAACAGATCAGCATTAAAAAAAGTACTTCTACATATTCAGAAATACTGTTATTTACAAAGAATTACGTGCCTTATGAACCGAAAGAGTTAAATTCTAGATTGCCTTATATTTTTCAAAAAGTCAGGGCTGATACCTTGTATATAGTCATCAGGCTTTGTGGCTGCACCAACATTTCAGAATAATAGCTTAAAAAGAGGGTTACCGTTACATACTGCGAATATATCTAAAATTAAAATACAGCTCTAAAATTATAGATTGCACCTTACCAGTGTGTACCTTTGGATTTTTGTATTGTTTAATAGAGAACAAGGGGTGTATTGTATTTTATTGAATTTCAAAAATCATTCACGATAGATGTAAAAAAGAAAATATAGAAAGTAAGAACTGGGGGTTTTACGCTGTATTATTTGTGATGATGCTTTTAAATGACATTTTCAAAATGGAAAAATGTGTGATATCATATGGGTTATAATTTTACAGTTAAAAAGCTAAGAGGTGGATTTCAATTTTCTAATAATATCAAATACATCTCAAATTTTCACATTTGTTGGTTACACTAAGGTTGAACGATAAAAAGCTAGGAACAGGTATATACGTGGGGTGCTTTAATACTATCTTTAGATTATGTTGGAAAACTTTATTGATAGAGCTTGCCATGATTAGTGGGTGTTGAAAATTTAAAATAAAGTTGAGAATTAAAATTAAAATTGCGGCCTAGAAAAATTAAAAAATAATAATTGCTGGGCGCTGTATTAGTTTTGGATTAGAATCGAAGTGCCTGGGAAAAACAATTTTGGTGCAAAAAATCTACTGCTGGCCACCGTAATGCAACACCCTGAAGGGCTTTGTGGAGTAGCATGAAATTTTACAGCGTGATGGCGTGGAATATGCGGCTCATTAAATTTCAGTGCAGACACACATCCCTCGCACTGTGGCACTCACCCTCAAGCACTTGTTTAAGGCTGGCGATTTCGTTTAGGATTCAACGGTGGCGTTTCTTTGGCAAAAGCGATCAGTTACAATCAGCAGAAACAGAGATCAGCTTTTGCTCAAACGTGGCATCCGGGGTTCGGCAGAGGAAGAGATAGTGGCCTATCGATATTGTGGATTACATTTTCCGAGAAAAATTGATAGTCGTGTTGGTTGAAACCAAAACAACTGCGCGGATATGACCGTTGGATGCAGGACGCGGCCGGTCGATAAAATACCTCGGTACCTTTCACGTGAGGACGAATAAATTGTGCGCGCCAGCGTGACGTTGCTCAGATGCATGCGAACCGCGGCACAGCACATTGGTCTATAAGCACCGCCGTGGTACGTACTGCGCGTACCATTTCGACTTCCATTTTACAACAAATTGGTATGCGCAAGACGATACTTGGTGCCACGCCGACGCCGGGAACACACAAACGTCTCCCCATTACTAAATGAACGTGAAAGAAGGATCTTGGGCGGGAATAGGTGAAGTTGTCTTTACTGGCCAGGTGTGCATCTGTCTGCAACACCACATTGTCAGGATTTGGAATGCGGGCTTTTCGTGGAGAGGATGCTGAGCCCTTTAAAATTTGTGCACCACTCACACTGGTCCTGCACCGGGCAGCCTGCTGTATGGGGAGAGTGTGGATATCTTGCTCGCACGCTCTCCGATGCATTGCGTTTTCAGCCAGCGCCTTACATCTCAGTGTTTGGAGCCAGTTGTCACGCTATACCGCAAAGGCTTAGCCTCACGTAAGCATTTCCGGCACGGAACAATGCGCAGCCACGGCGCATTGTCCGGGTTTCATCCATGCCCAGATTGAATTACGCTACCAGCCGACCTGCTCACTCACGGATCTTTAGCCGATAGAAAACATGGTCGCGTTGCTGCTGTGGCCAATTTTAGCTGCGCACACCGGGCAAAACGGCTTTCAGCGTGTGTAGCTGCTTTGGTCTCTTCTTTAGAGCACATCCAGGGGTCGCTGGATGAATGCCGGGTGTGTGGCAGCGGTGATCTCCAACTGGCCGAGCTACTCTGGCTACTACGATTCTGGCGAGACCCACCTTCACAAAATCTATTAATTTAATCATTTGCATTCACTTGGTCAGCATGTTCATCTAAAATAGATTTTTGTTATTACTATCTCTTATCTTACTTGGGAGGTGTTGCATGCGGTAGCCAGCTTTGGGGTATTTTCATTCCCCCAGAGCAGGGACTTGGCTACATTCTTTTACTACTATGTCTACACCCTGTTTCGCGTGGTGGGTAAATCGCTGGATTATTAAAGCATTCCAGATATCAATGGTGAATGTAAATTTTACACATTTGAGGCTGTGGCACTAGTTTGGGCCAATGACATTTTTGATTTTTGGGCTGAAGGGCACGCATTTCAAAACATCTAAAACTCCATAAGAAACCCAAATTGCTTGCACATAACAAGAAAATCGTAGAAAAAGCACATTATTTTCTGATCTCTTCACCACTTTCAAAAGTCACTAGAATCATACTATTTGGCTATTACTTGGGTTTTAAAATGTTATAATTCTCCGGCTTATGCAGGCTGCAGCAAATATCTTTTTATTTTATGCGGGGGTAAGTGAGTACGTCGTGTATTTTAAATGGAGTACTTCAGAAACCAACTTAATAGCAAAATAAAAATGGGGCATGTGATTTAAAAGAAGATTATAACAATTTATGAAAAAGTGCTCTATTGCATTTTCATAGAAAAATGACAATTTTCTTTTAAAGACGTGTCGGGGAAACTTGTTATGCTGCAGTGAGTGTTCTGAAAATATGGTGTTAAAATTCATTAAAAGCTGCAATTTTAGAACTTTATATCTAAATTTTCTTGTAAACGCGGAACACATAAGGACTGCTCATGATACATATATATATAGCCTTTCTGGGTTACTATATTATTGAAGCTGTTATTTGATTTTCAAAACATGCGTAAAATTAAACAATATTAGTTTGTACGGTTGGTGGCGTGAACTATGCGGCGAAGAAGATTAATTATTTGAGACCACTACAAAAATTGCAGTTTTCAAAAACTTCCTCGCGTACTTCAGGAGATTACTAGCTGACCTGTTGCTGCCTGCTTTTGATTGAAGACTTGTTAGCGTATTGCGGCAATAAATAATTGTTTTAGTTTGGTAAAATAGTATGGCTGCTGTCAAAACCACAGATTGGAAACTATTTACTAAAGAGCACAATGGTTTTTGGAAAATAGGTCCGAATTCAGGAAGGCTGTGATTTCTAGGGGAGCAAAATATCGTTTAACCTACATTCTATACTTACAGAGAGCTTGTCTATTTATTATTATCTAATGACATTAATAAATTGTGGCTATTGTTACTTCTAAAATCAACCAACGTTCTGTGACAAAACTTGGGCCTTCTTTCACATGTACAACACGAAATAATGGCATCTATTATTATCTTTACTTTCTCAGCGTTGCAATTCAGGATTCAAAGATACGTATTTATTCGAATATCCGTACCACGCTGAGAGTCCATTACCTTGACCGCACTAGTACAAGCACGGCAGAATGGCAGGGGTTGGCTACGGGCGGGCCGGTGAGGACGCTGGAAATGGCGGTTCGCAGGACTGATTTGCGGAATTCGCGGCCAGGCGACATTCCTGGAAAAGGCGAGTTTGGCTGCTTATTTTACGGCTGCGCGGGCATTAAAACCGGAAGCACACGCACCCACGTGTGGCGACGGCTTCATTTCTAGGAAACCGGAACACGGAAGTCACATTTCGTTATGAGGTCCTACATGGAATTTGTAGCGGATGCGTCCCGTTGAGATGGGGCATCGGCCCTTCCGGGACGCCAAACGCTGGTTATGGTGAGAGGCCGGGAAAAACAGGCTCCCTAAGGGGGAGATAGATGTTCAATTCGCGCCAGATATTTATCAACGTATCTATCTTTAGGTGTATGAAATGAATACGGATTCGTCCTGGGCTTTGTTTTGACGTGAGGCTTCTTTTTTTTTGGTTTGTCAGTAGATCATGTAACTTTTGTTACTTGGGATCACTGGACATCCCCTCTCCGGCATTTTCCCCTCTCTGGCTGCTGCGGCAGGCACACGCGGTCGAACTTCCAGTTCTTCATCGCATTCTGCTGCGTACTTATTTAACTTTGCGGGGTGCCGGGCCGACATCGCTTAAATTATTTAATTCCACAATATCACCAGCTCCTGTTTGAGTCTCGGACATGATTGAACCAACTGTTCACTCTGTGAACCATCCAGTCATATACCGACTCCCATTATGTGGCGCAGGAGGGCGCTTGCACCTAAAACTCGGCTTCTCCCATGTTAATCATAGGGTCTGAAAAAATTCACCGGGAGTGAGGCAGGACTTGATTTTTGGTGGTCTGTCAACCACCGTGTATGCTGGCGAGCTTTACGAGGGAGTGGTCCCCTCCGATGCTTTACGAGCACCCCATTGATAACTCGAATCCTATGCTACCACCTTGGTCGACCGCATCGGCTGGTTGGCGTTATTCTCTGAAGCTCTTCGTATGTAATTTACCAACTGAAATTACCTTTCCCTCTACTTCCGCATTTTAAACAATTTTAAATTTTTGATTTCCCATAACGTGGTGCAGGGCCTGGATGTTCCGGAAGTAAAAGGATAGAGTCCCGATTATTACCCTGGACGGTATTTTGCCAATAATATTTTAAAGTAAGTCTCTTCAATGTTATTTGATGGTGAAGTAAGTGATTTTTCCTGACACAGAATGCTATAGGTGATGATGATGAAATAGGCCAGTCCAAGTTGCATTGGCAAAATGCTGTTGTCAGCAGGGAGCCTGGGATAGGTGCTGCACTGCGAACAATTGAGGTCAAAATCATCGGTGCTATGGGGAATTTAAAAAATTCGTGTTTTAAAAAGCGGCGATAAGGAGGAAGGAATGGGTGGGATAAAATTACATATTTGAAAATAAGGAGAACAATCAAACTCAGCCTGTGCGATGGTGGGTAGCGGTTTCACGATTTATTAATCTGGAAGCCCCTGTGGAGGCACCAGAGGAGACCAATTCACGTAAAACTCACTTGCGAAATTGTGGACACCAAAAATCAAGTCCCAAGCTCAATTCATAGGTGGGTACAACTCGCCAGGATTACAGGAGCATGATATTTTTAGTGCTTAAGCCTCTCCATGCCTACACGGCAGGAGTCAAGTATATGACAAGAAAGGATGGAGATCTCGACAGAAGGTGAATAGGCGTTGGATCTCATGTCGAGACTCAAACAGGAGCAAAGATATTGTCAGGATTAAATAAATTTAAAAGTTTAAAACAGTTAAACTATGTATGGAATAGCCTGAGCATGAAATTATAATAACTGGAAGAGCAGTTAGAGAGGGATCGGAAGATCCGGTTGAATGGACTGTGGCTCGGGTGTCGAGATATTGAAGCCGAAAGCTACATGAGAGGGTGAGGCTGCGGAGGGATGCGTCCCAGCCAGATCCTAACCATAACAAAAGTATTACGATCCCCAAATATCTGGCCCCTAGCAAAGGTAGCATATTTTTCGGCTATCATTTCACTATAATTCGGTTACAACTTTCAGGCTGGCTTTACAGGAAAGACATCAAAACGGCATAGGGCATTCAGCAACATCTTGCGTGAATTGATCATCTCTTGCTTGAGAGGTTGATGAAAGTAATTTGCATCGTTTTCCCACACCACGACGAATACGCCGCACTGAAGCTAAGGCATCTCTTTATCTACTTTTTTCGTAATACGGCTGCCAAGTGGTCAAGGCATCAGATTGGCTGGTGTGTGTCAAGAGGTCGAGCAGTACCACTAAAGAACCCGCCTTGTGGGGAACGATGCATTGAAAAATCTGACAGAAGTTTAAAGCTTATCCTCTGTTGTGTGCTGTGGTAGTTAGGAGAGGGGTGCCAGCTCACGAAGATTTGGCGTTCTCATCCTTGACCATGTGGTTCAAATTACGATGTCTCCACTGCATAAAACCGTCGTGCGCTCTCTTTATAAACAAAAACGTGATGCTGTGTCGTTACTTCTGCAAGGTGAAGTCAATAAAACACATCTTTACAACAGCTATGGCTAAGTAGTGAAAGTCAAAGGAATAAAAAAAAAAATTTGCCTAAATTTGGATAAACTATCTATAATACTTTAGAAAATGCTGCTGGTTTTCGGTCTATAAGCGAAATTAGGTAGAATAAACTAAAAGATGATCTGAGATTACATTTGCGATGAAATAGCTTTAAATCACCATTTAATAGAGGAAAAAAAATATTCAAAATCATATTCTTGGATTATAGAAATTATATTCTTGCATTTTTGCATCATCTAAAAACGTGTTAATTTTTCCTAGGGGTTTGGACAAATATTGAAGAACAAATGTGTTTTGTTTGAAATAGTCCACTGATAGTTTCAATTTTGAACAATGTTGCTAATATACTATTAAGCTCGAAATGATTTGGCGTTTCTTGTAGTGAATCAATAAATTTTTTAGTTTCGAACACCATGTATAGTCATTTACATTAATGAATTCTTCTAGTTATTACAGTTTAAATTTGAAACTGTATTTACTCTTTAACTGAATGTATTTTAGCTTCCTAATGGGTATTACGAGGTGTCTCTCTTATGAGAAGGAGTGCTGAACCAGTAAATTATTTATTTTTCTTAAGCGAACTATTTTGTTCAAATTTAGATTGTAAACAATAGTTTATTTATTACGTCGCAATTTAGTATATTGTTATTAGGCAATGAATGTAGGCTGAGATTTTGGTGATTTACAATATTTGGTCATTTGGCAATACCACTGGCCATTTGCAGCCGTCGGAAATATATTGATGCTAAATACCAAATGATGAAATAGTTCAACAATGATGTCATTTATCGCGTTGCCTTTAAAATTTGGTGTAAAATTTCGCTGGAATTGTACCAACTTTCATGATCAATGAGATTTTGCATGTACAGGGCCGCCATATTTCAATATTGAAAAAGGAAATAAGCAAAGTATTTATCTTATTAATTTTATTATTAAAAAAAGAAGTTTGAGATGTATTTTATCTACAAGGTGGTATATATATATATGAGTATATTTTAATTTTTAATTTAAATCGTACTTCTTATAACATGATTACCTGCTCTCACAAGGGGCAATTTGATTCTTAAGGGAAGGCAATTCGAAAAAGGACTCATTTAGAGCGTAAAAGATCTATTTATTAGTAATATTGCCAATTATAAACAAAAATTTGAAAGGTTTTATTGGCTCTAAAAATTTTGAAGTAATAAATGTCAGCTGATTTAAAAGAAAGATTTTCTAGTTTACAAAAAATTAATTTTCCAACTTGGATGACGCAGCCAATGTTAGTAGATCTTTCTGATATTTCATATTTACAGTATCAAGAAGAACTCGCTGAAATGCAAAACGATGCGTCAATTAAACCGTTATTTAACATAAAAGGAGTGATGGCATGGCTTTGTGAAGAAATCAAAATGAAATATCCAAATCCAACTAAATGTGCAAGCATCAACTATTATACCATTTCCATCTTTATATTTTAACTTTCGGCTACGGTGTAATGGAGCACCCATTGACCTACCCACCCGCAGGAAGTCAGATTTTGAGCCCAAACGGACCTTTCAGAGTTGCGTACTTTATCAGTCAGACTTTGGGACTAAATCCTCCCCTCGGTTGACGTTGTTATGCCACTGACAGAATAGGAATTTAGTGCCATAAATGATCTGTTTCTAAAAAGAAGAAATATTGGCTGGATATAACAAAACAGGGAGACTTGGAATTTAAATTTAATAAATTAAGAACTAAAATGTTTTTCAGCTAGCATCAAAAAGCGCCAAGGATCTCAGTGATTTTTATTTTCCATTTGAGTTTTCCATTGTAGGTTTTGAAAACTTACTTACTGTGACAATTTACATTTATCATTTAAATTATATACATATGTATGTATGCATGCATGTGTGTGTGAGAAGGAGAGATTTTGGGGGTTTCTTTCCCCCTTTTAACTCTTTAGATTCAAAAACAATCATGATGACTGTAGAATTATCACTCCTTGTCTCTTATTTCAGGGTTCTTTACTTTCTTTGCAGTTTTTGTTGTTTGTAGTACTTCGTTCCTTGTTTTGGCCATTATTTAATAAAACACACTGATGGTGATTACAATTTAAATATATAAATAATGTGAAGATATTGCTTTATTCTATTACAATTTAAGCCTCAATCAATAGAAAAATAATTCTTTATTCAATACCTTTCCCTTTCTGTTTGGTTTTAATATATCAATTCTTAATATTACGCAAAACCCTGTATTTCCAGAATACATTCTAATTCCTTTACACAGCCATCTTTGAAATTGAATTCTTCATTAGAAATACACAATTTGTCATTGTTTATATATCTGGCCCTTTATATAAAATTTCATGCTTTTTGTTTTGTTTATAATTGATGATGATGTTGATGCAGCTTACGTATTTACACGCGAAATATACACGCTTATTATTTTGTGTAAACTATCAGATCTAATGAAGCGTTTGGAATGTTTCTACCCCACCAAGTATTAATTTTTCGACTTTTCAATCTGTTTTCATATTTAAATAAAACAGAAGCTTTGAATAAAACAAGCTACTGCGCAAAATGTGAACCGAAAGGAAATCTTGAAGCACTATCAAATGAACAAATGGTATTTTTTAAATATTAATTTTCTTGTTAGTAAAAATAAAATCAAAAGAATTAGGGTAAATAAGAAAAAGCCTGGAGAATGTAAGAATAAGAATTGAGTTCTTATAGTTTTGGATGCATCTCATGCCAAAGTTTATAAAAAATAGAAATTCAAACATTTTTAAAGTGTTTTAGTAATCTTAGTTAACCACATAATAATATATGATACTATTGTTGTGCTTTAAATGTATCAAATATAACTCATGAAATTTTTTGTTCACTTCATGATAGCATTAGTAGAAATATCAGTCAAAAGAGTACCATATTCTTTATAAAAACCAAAATCCTTAGCACATACCAAAACATGATACTTATTTCAAAGGTGTTTGGGCAAAATGTTGTAACCATTTTCTTTCAGTTACAAGTGTAGGAATTACAAGCTTTACAAAAAATGCGATAAAATTTATTTAACGGCCGACATTTTTATTAAATCACAAATATCATGAAGTTACTGGCATTTCATACTATGAATTATTTTGAAATATAGTAAAAACTCTATTCATACATTGAAATTATAGAAAAGAAAATTCACACTACAGCTGTACAATTTGTATGGAATCCTTCAAATATTCTTAATTTGGAAACGCACGCACAGAAAAATCAAATATTGAAACCCAGACTTGAGAGGCTTACAATTTTTAAGCCGAAAATAAGATCGAATAAAACTAAAAATAACCTTCGAACTTGAAGCAATATTACTTTTTTGGTACACAATTCTTCAAGAAAAATCATCAAAATTAGGAAGAACATGGTTGCGTAAGGTGTTTGCAATATTACACAAACTTCAAATTGATTTTAAGAACTAATTTTCTTTACTGATGTTTTTAGCAGGTTGAATTTATATATACATATAAATTTTAAACTATTTTTATTCGACTGGTATTTGCCATTCGCTATGTACATTTTAGATATGTTTTAACATTTTGTGTATTTAATTATATATGTTATTCTTGTTATTTGGGAATGGAAGTTTCTCATCTGGCTGAAATAGGTCAAAATCTTTCTCAGGATGATCCTTTTGAACAAAGAGGCAGAGTCATTGAAGGGAAGTGTACATGAAAAGCAATTTAAATCTTTTTTGGTCCGAGTTGAGGTAATTTTTCCTTTCATTTTACTTTTGCTGCTATAATTACTCAATATTAATTGAACTAAATTCTAGTGGATGATATTGGTTTTAAATATATTAAACTGTTTTAATAATAAACTTATATCTATTTCTGAATATTGTTTTACGGTGCATCTTTTACCTATTCAATTAAAGTAATTTTAAAAAATTGAGGCATATGAAGGAAAAAGTCATCTTATTTACAAATGCTCCAGAAGTTGCATTTTTTAATATATGTAATTTTTACTACAAGCTGAATGACATATAAGCAGTTATACTGTTAGATTCAAAATTGATGACAGTAAATCAGGCCATTACGATTTTTATAGGAACAGTTGAAAAATTGCATGTTTAGGTTTGTTTCCACATGGAAACTATATAAAACTTGTTTTATGCTTCATTGCTATTTTTCTTCATTTTACTTAATTTTACAATATACTTGAACCTAAAGGCTTCATTAAGTTTATGGAAACACAACTTCTTTTATTTCAAACCTATTAAGATATTTAAATATTTAAAAGTAGAAAAATTATGCTAAGTATCAAATTTTTGTTTAATTCTGCCTCATATGGTAATGAAGAGGTCTGATGTAACTTTTTCTAGATTACTTTGTCCTCCTTGGGATATTTTCCAACATTTTTTATATATTATGTAAAAAACTTATTTATAAAGAATAATAGAGTAAAGCTTATAATTTAAATGAATAAATTTTTTGGAGAATGCAAAATTCAGCGCTCCACTTTAAAGAAACTTTTAGCTTTACAATGTCTAATTTCATTTGATTTGCCCCATAATAAAAGATCATTCTTTTCCTCATCTGTATACCATTACATTTCCCAGCTATGATGTAATGTATTTGGTAAGCTCTATGCTTTTTTAGAGTAAGGCATATCTTATACGAATGTCTTGAAATTATATCTACCTCATATATATTTGGGTGTATACAGCTGCAAAAGCAAGTAACTTGACCAATTCAAGGAATCTCATTTGAAGCAATATATTTTTCTGCGATTTTGGTATTATTTATGATATTTAAATTTTTGTGTTTAAATATTACTTTTTATAGAAAGAGAAAAATGAAGCCTTTTAATCCAACAAATATTGGCTCGTGTCTTAATGACTGTATTAAATACGATATTGAAGTTTGAAAATTTAGGATTTTGCTATTCTTTCATTTTAGGATCTTGGGAAATAGTTGCAATTTTATATATAAAATGGCTATACTTGCATCTATTAAAGGTCCGTTTAAGAGGAACACATATTTATAGGAATACATTGAACTATTAACCTCTTCAAAATCAGTTCATCAATGGAAAATGTATCACAAAATATTCTAGTGGTGAATATATTTGAATTTATTTCATTTTGTACATATTTTCTTTTACAAAATTTAATTTTTAAAATCTATTTAAAGATTTATGCATATGCTGTTAATAATATAAAACAATGATAATGTTGCACTTTAATTATTTTATTTTGTTTTTCCATAGTCAAACGTATGTTTGTTTTATTATATGTAGGAATATTTTCTTATAATTTCAAGTTGTTGGAAAGAATTTTACTTTAAGTTTTTATAAATGTACTTCTTTAGGTATTTTTATCAAAAAACAATTGGGTAAAAAAATGCATTAAAATATTTGCAGTGCAGAAAACGATTTTATGTTTCTTACAATTGCATTCTATATTACATACAAGATTAAAAAATTCTTAATTTCTGTTTTTTAACTACAGTACGGATTGTTATTTTTCTACAATAAATTAGCGCGGTAAAATTTTAGCAATTTTTGGGGAGCATTTTCTGGTACTTTGTTTTATTCAGTTTTCATTTTACGATCATTTTGAGTAATCAGCACAGCAATTAAAATATCTTTTATATTCAGATCAAATTGACATAGAAATTGTTGGCGTCCTTCGGAAGTGCGACTTATTCCATGGTCATGATGATTTGATTGATGAATTTAAAATCTTTCATTAATGCTGCATGTGAATCAGAGATATGTAATGACTTTATTTTTGCACCTGCATGGAACACTTCATCGCAAATAATCTACTGCAAACTTTTGTGAGGAAACATTCCTGTGTGTTTTCGCGACACTGTAATATTTGAAAGAACAAAATTTAATAATTTTTCATGAAAAGAAAAAAATTGTACTAGTGTATTAACCAGATTTGGCAGAACAATAAATAATTTAAAAAAAAATTCATACATTTGCAATATATGCAACTAATACATCTCTCATGAAGCGTGATTCAAAGCACACATCGATACTTGTTCGTAAATTCTTAAAAGTAACAGCACATAGGTTATATGATACTGTGCATATCCTGAAAAAGTTATTCTCAATTGCATACCCTCGAAAATAATGTTTATCCATAATTTGTAATATTATTCTGTATTTGTTTGAAAATGATTATCTATTTTCTGTAGAAGAGAATGCAATAGATAATTACTTTCAAAATAATACATGAAATATCTATGAAAGACTTTGGCATGGGGCAAAGGAAATAACTGGATCTGCTCAATTATCCATGTTGTACTTAACTGTATTTTCTGACTTAGTCTTTATGAAAATACATTTATTTGCATTACATGAGTATTTTTCCTGCTTTGAAAAGAAAAATGTAGTTAGTATGTCAATCTTTTCATTTATTTTAATATTTGCGTAACTACAGCATAAAATTTAATTTAACACAGAAAGTCTTCGCTGAGTTACTTGTTGACGTGTTAATGCTGTATGAGCAGGCGCGAGAATTTGTTTTTGTGTATGTATAGAAAGGGTAATATAATATATAGGAACGTTTTTTTTATTTGGTGATGTCTTTAAATTTGGCGAAATTGGTTGATGGTACAATAAGTACCAAAAGATTAAAATCTTTTAAAAATTAAACCCCCCAAATAAATACAAAGCACGTGTGCATAATCATAAATATTCAAAAATGAGAATGTAAACAAGCTTTTTAGGTAAGCTGATATACAGGTGTACTATTTTTTGCATCGGATGTAACATTTTACTAAAGAAAAACTTTCAACAGTCTGGATTTATACTTTAATGAGAAGCATGTACATAATTTCAGTAATAAATATTTTATTCTCCTTGTTTTAAAATGTTCATATACCTAGAATATTATATCTTGACTAATTTATATTCAGTATTTCAAAGTGTTGTCAAAATATTTGGCTCAGTTACTTCGGCTTATTTAATTTTAGCTTCTTAACTCTGAAGCTTTATATGGCCCACTTAAACCTTTGTTTGTATCATAGCACCTTCTGCTGTGAAAGTAATATCAATCTGGATGCATTACTGTTGGTTATTTAGTGTTGTTTTTGATAATTAAGTTGTGGATGATTTTAAATTTAATAATGGTTAAGATGTGAACTAATCCTGACAACTGCTGACATCTTGTTTAATTTTGGTTCTCCAGTGAATACAGTTTGAATTTATTAATTGGCGAAATCATGAAAGCAAACTACAATTTCTTGCACCGTTGGTTCAAACTTCTTGAAAACTTTCGTAGAATTTTGAGGTGTGTTTGCTGTTTAATATATGAACCTTAGATATTCATGTTTGGCAGGAGGGAATTCTCGTAATACCCCTTCCAATTTTACTCAAAATCTCTTGATTTTTTTTTATTTATGTGAGGGCTTTTCTCTCTATTAATTTATACATAATTTTCATCTTTTAAGATGTATGTTTTTGTTCTGTAGAAATTTTAATATTCCTTTTTGTTTTGGATAAACTTTCTAATTTTTTTCTGTCTTACCATTATTTTTATTTTAAAATTCTATTCAGTGTCTATTTTTAATATTTAACTCTGCACAATTTTTAAGTTCAATTAAAACTTTTTTTTTTGAATAAATACCAAGGAGGATTTGCTTTTACTTTTTTGGCTAGACCCATAAATATTATGCATACTCCAAAAAATATTGATATTAGCTGATTTTTTATTATATTTGATATAGTATTACTTGCATACTATTATTGTACTGGCTAAAATTGTAGACACTTTGAAAGTTGTATATTTTAAAATTTTACATACGCTTTGAGTTGTAATTTTTCTTCGTTTATACAAAAATTATTGTTTATTGATAAAATTTACTACAATAATACTTTGATTTCTGTTTGAAAATTTTATATTTTAAAAAAATGAAATTTTTATTATATTTTGTTAGGATTCATCAGGTTTCTTGTTGATCACTGTAGTATGGTGCAGGTCAACCTTTATTCAAACGGCTAATTTTTTTATTATGAATAAGAGTGAAATATGTTTTTGTAGTTGCACATATTAAATTATATCTATCCATTTTTTAGTAAAATAAGTATTTTCCGGGAAGAATTGCTTTACGTAACTAAAAAAATCTTTCACTTGTTCAATTCATTTTTGACATGTTTTGTTTTAGGAAATTGTGTAAATTACGAGTTAAATATACTCTACATTTAACTGAAACCATTTTTTGCTAAAAGAAAATTGTACAATACGATTCTTTATTATATTATTTGACCTTTTAGAGTCATCATTGTAGAAAGCAGATTGTATTGAAAACCATTGTTTCACTTCTTGAAAGAAAGATGCCATTTTGTCGCGACTCAGAGGTCGCAGGTGTAAGAGGGTTTGGGGAAAAAGCAGACATGGTCTTAGAAGTAGATACGTTTATTTTTATATCTAACTCTTTATGAATGATATACAACTTTATTCCCTTGTTCTGGGAGCAATCTTAAATCCTAATATTTAATTTAACTTATAAGATTATTCAAAATAACTTCAGTTGGAGCTCCTTATATCAGTTCTTCTTGAACCATAATAGCTCGGTACTGCTCCAAAGCTATTTCTTTCCACAACTCTACATGAGAGAGAATTCTAAGATTAATATATTAATTTCAGGCTGCACACATGACTTCCCAGTCGCAAGTCCATAGCATCAATTGCAAGCATTTCAAATGATATGTTTTCGAAAAAGCTGTATTTTTTTATTTATCATTTGCTCAAGTTTGTTCACAGTATCAATTCGTTTTAGAATATATTGTTTAGTTTATATGTGCGCCTAAATGTGCGAGTAGAATAACCTTTATTTACAAGCATTAAAAATAGTATTTGTTCAAAGAAATTGTAATAATGTTATAATTTGCTTCTAAAATTACCAAATTCGACTAATCAACTGTTTTTGCATCAACTTGAATAAACT
The DNA here is from genome assembly GCA_019973955.1 of Trichonephila inaurata madagascariensis. NCBI lineage: Eukaryota > Metazoa > Arthropoda > Arachnida > Araneae > Nephilidae > Trichonephila > Trichonephila inaurata. The sequence continues at coordinate 76,482 of BMAV01010545.1, read as the reverse complement.
TTTTCCATTTTCAAATTTACATTCTTTAAAAAAAATGAATGTACAACAGCTTACAGTTGACGGAATGAATGTTTGCTAAAGGTGAAAAAAATCTTGACAATAAGCACCGCGCATATTTTGCCTGTCATATTGGCTATAACCTGCTCGGCCTTTGGAAGTAGTCAAATTTAAAATTCTGTTTCATCCAGCTACAGATGGCGCGGCTTCGGATGACGTCAAGAATGATAAAGCTTATCTAGTAACCTACTGTTACTATAGCAATGGGATGTGGTTTAGAAATGATTGACAGATGTAGTTGGCATGAGAACACATGCAATGTTTGAAAGCGAGCAACATATTGGCGGGCTGGAGGTGAGAAATGGATGAGAGTTTTCTACAAAAGGTTTCCTCTTTTCAAATAAAGGTTCTACTACTTTTCTTTAAAATCGGATGCAGAGCATATTTAAACTGTGTTAGTGGATTTTTAATTTTTGCGACAAAGGATTTGTTAGATCTTCCAACTCAGAAATTAAGAAAAGTATTTTTCTAAGGTTTCGAAGGTATTTTTTATTTGTCTTTACGATATTTTCTTTGTTTGATGAAATAAGTTTAACATTTTTCTACTAATATCTTTTGAATACAAATTGTATTCGAGAAATTGCCAGAAGATACTTAACTCATGGAAGCACGGTAAATCAGCTTTGACTTGAATCTTTAAAAGAATATATCATTTTTCTTGAGAGGGTATTCACTTTACAGAGCATTTTCTCGGTCCTTTTCGCAGCATTTCACTTCATGCTTTACAAGTGTAATATTATTTCCAATCGGGAACTGGTTCTTTCGTCATATGTCATTGATATGGGGCCCAAGCTTTGGTAACTCCAGAAACTTGGTGTAACAAAAATCATGAAGGGGCTCTAGAAAGGGCCCCTAAGGAACTTGATGCGGGACCAGGACCAATGCATAAATTGTTTTGTACTCACTTAGAAAATACGACTAAAATTCACTTTCATCTTCCGGTTAAAATTCATTAAAATTCCACCGGTAGAAATTTTCAATTAAAAGCTTCCTTTATTAATCACCATTGGCCAGCATTTCAGTAAAATCAGGCGTACAATTTGTATTTATTATATAGTCTGTGTGTTTGTGTTATAATGTTATTTTTAGTGCTAACAGTGCTCGCAGACCAAAATAGGTCGCTGAGGTCCAGTAAAGGTCAAAGACCTCCTGAACCTTGGAAGCCCATATCATTAATCTGACGAAGTATGCCCCTAATGCCTGGCAGAGCGTTTAATAAGCCCAGTGGGAAATGAAGGGAATGACATTTACTAAGAAGTGAAGGCGCGAAACTAATTCAATGGATATGCCGTGATCCAGTGTATAACGCTAACCAAAAAATATCAAGAAATTTACAAGGATACGTGTTTTCGCCGAGTTTAAAACGATAAGCTTCCCAAAACAGAAACAGATCAGCATTAAAAAAAGTACTTCTACATATTCAGAAATACTGTTATTTACAAAGAATTACGTGCCTTATGAACCGAAAGAGTTAAATTCTAGATTGCCTTATATTTTTCAAAAAGTCAGGGCTGATACCTTGTATATAGTCATCAGGCTTTGTGGCTGCACCAACATTTCAGAATAATAGCTTAAAAAGAGGGTTACCGTTACATACTGCGAATATATCTAAAATTAAAATACAGCTCTAAAATTATAGATTGCACCTTACCAGTGTGTACCTTTGGATTTTTGTATTGTTTAATAGAGAACAAGGGGTGTATTGTATTTTATTGAATTTCAAAAATCATTCACGATAGATGTAAAAAAGAAAATATAGAAAGTAAGAACTGGGGGTTTTACGCTGTATTATTTGTGATGATGCTTTTAAATGACATTTTCAAAATGGAAAAATGTGTGATATCATATGGGTTATAATTTTACAGTTAAAAAGCTAAGAGGTGGATTTCAATTTTCTAATAATATCAAATACATCTCAAATTTTCACATTTGTTGGTTACACTAAGGTTGAACGATAAAAAGCTAGGAACAGGTATATACGTGGGGTGCTTTAATACTATCTTTAGATTATGTTGGAAAACTTTATTGATAGAGCTTGCCATGATTGAGTGGGTGTTGAAAATTTAAAAATAAAAGTTGAGAATTAAAATTAAAATTGCGGCCTAAGAAAAATTAAAAAATAATAATTGCTGGGCGCTGTATTAGTTTTGGATTAGAATCGAAGTGCCTGGGAAAAACAATTTTGGTGCAAAAAATCTACTGCTGGCCACCGTAATGCAACACCCTGAAGGGCTTTGTGGAGTAGCATGAAATTTTACAGCGTGATGGCGTGGAATATGCGGCTCATTAAATTTCAGTGCAGACACACATCCCTCGCACTGTGGCACTCACCCTCAAGCACTTGTTTAAGGCTGGCGATTTCGTTTAGGATTCAACGGTGGCGTTTCTTTGGCAAAAGCGATCAGTTACAATCAGCAGAAACAGAGATCAGCTTTTGCTCAAACGTGGCATCCGGGGTTCGGCAGAGGAAGAGATAGTGGCCTATCGATATTGTGGATTACATTTTCCGAGAAAAATTGATAGTCGTGTTGGTTGAAACCAAAACAACTGCGCGGATATGACCGTTGGATGCAGGACGCGGCCGGTCGATAAAATACCTCGGTACCTTTCACGTGAGGACGAATAAATTGTGCGCGCCAGCGTGACGTTGCTCAGATGCATGCGAACCGCGGCACAGCACATTGGTCTATAAGCACCGCCGTGGTACGTACTGCGCGTACCATTTCGACTTCCATTTTACAACAAATTGGTATGCGCAAGACGATACTTGGTGCCACGCCGACGCCGGGAACACACAAACGTCTCCCCATTACTAAATGAACGTGAAAGAAGGATCTTGGGCGGGAATAGGTGAAGTTGTCTTTACTGGCCAGGTGTGCATCTGTCTGCAACACCACATTGTCAGGATTTGGAATGCGGGCTTTTCGTGGAGAGGATGCTGAGCCCTTTAAAATTTGTGCACCACTCACACTGGTCCTGCACCGGGCAGCCTGCTGTATGGGGAGAGTGTGGATATCTTGCTCGCACGCTCTCCGATGCATTGCGTTTTCAGCCAGCGCCTTACATCTCAGTGTTTGGAGCCAGTTGTCACGCTATACCGCAAAGGCTTAGCCTCACGTAAGCATTTCCGGCACGGAACAATGCGCAGCCACGGCGCATTGTCCGGGTTTCATCCATGCCCAGATTGAATTACGCTACCAGCCGACCTGCTCACTCACGGATCTTTAGCCGATAGAAAACATGGTCGCGTTGCTGCTGTGGCCAATTTTAGCTGCGCACACCGGGCAAAACGGCTTTCAGCGTGTGTAGCTGCTTTGGTCTCTTCTTTAGAGCACATCCAGGGGTCGCTGGATGAATGCCGGGTGTGTGGCAGCGGTGATCTCCAACTGGCCGAGCTACTCTGGCTACTACGATTCTGGCGAGACCCACCTTCACAAAATCTATTAATTTAATCATTTGCATTCACTTGGTCAGCATGTTCATCTAAAATAGATTTTTGTTATTACTATCTCTTATCTTACTTGGGAGGTGTTGCATGCGGTAGCCAGCTTTGGGGTATTTTCATTCCCCCAGAGCAGGGACTTGGCTACATTCTTTTACTACTATGTCTACACCCTGTTTCGCGTGGTGGGTAAATCGCTGGATTATTAAAGCATTCCAGATATCAATGGTGAATGTAAATTTTACACATTTGAGGCTGTGGCACTAGTTTGGGCCAATGACATTTTTGATTTTTGGGCTGAAGGGCACGCATTTCAAAACATCTAAAACTCCATAAGAAACCCAAATTGCTTGCACATAACAAGAAAATCGTAGAAAAAGCACATTATTTTCTGATCTCTTCACCACTTTCAAAAGTCACTAGAATCATACTATTTGGCTATTACTTGGGTTTTAAAATGTTATAATTCTCCGGCTTATGCAGGCTGCAGCAAATATCTTTTTATTTTATGCGGGGGTAAGTGAGTACGTCGTGTATTTTAAATGGAGTACTTCAGAAACCAACTTAATAGCAAAATAAAAATGGGGCATGTGATTTAAAAGAAGATTATAACAATTTATGAAAAAGTGCTCTATTGCATTTTCATAGAAAAATGACAATTTTCTTTTAAAGACGTGTCGGGGAAACTTGTTATGCTGCAGTGAGTGTTCTGAAAATATGGTGTTAAAATTCATTAAAAGCTGCAATTTTAGAACTTTATATCTAAATTTTCTTGTAAACGCGGAACACATAAGGACTGCTCATGATACATATATATATAGCCTTTCTGGGTTACTATATTATTGAAGCTGTTATTTGATTTTCAAAACATGCGTAAAATTAAACAATATTAGTTTGTACGGTTGGTGGCGTGAACTATGCGGCGAAGAAGATTAATTATTTGAGACCACTACAAAAATTGCAGTTTTCAAAAACTTCCTCGCGTACTTCAGGAGATTACTAGCTGACCTGTTGCTGCCTGCTTTTGATTGAAGACTTGTTAGCGTATTGCGGCAATAAATAATTGTTTTAGTTTGGTAAAATAGTATGGCTGCTGTCAAAACCACAGATTGGAAACTATTTACTAAAGAGCACAATGGTTTTTGGAAAATAGGTCCGAATTCAGGAAGGCTGTGATTTCTAGGGGAGCAAAATATCGTTTAACCTACATTCTATACTTACAGAGAGCTTGTCTATTTATTATTATCTAATGACATTAATAAATTGTGGCTATTGTTACTTCTAAAATCAACCAACGTTCTGTGACAAAACTTGGGCCTTCTTTCACATGTACAACACGAAATAATGGCATCTATTATTATCTTTACTTTCTCAGCGTTGCAATTCAGGATTCAAAGATACGTATTTATTCGAATATCCGTACCACGCTGAGAGTCCATTACCTTGACCGCACTAGTACAAGCACGGCAGAATGGCAGGGGTTGGCTACGGGCGGGCCGGTGAGGACGCTGGAAATGGCGGTTCGCAGGACTGATTTGCGGAATTCGCGGCCAGGCGACATTCCTGGAAAAGGCGAGTTTGGCTGCTTATTTTACGGCTGCGCGGGCATTAAAACCGGAAGCACACGCACCCACGTGTGGCGACGGCTTCATTTCTAGGAAACCGGAACACGGAAGTCACATTTCGTTATGAGGTCCTACATGGAATTTGTAGCGGATGCGTCCCGTTGAGATGGGGCATCGGCCCTTCCGGGACGCCAAACGCTGGTTATGGTGAGAGGCCGGGAAAAACAGGCTCCCTAAGGGGGAGATAGATGTTCAATTCGCGCCAGATATTTATCAACGTATCTATCTTTAGGTGTATGAAATGAATACGGATTCGTCCTGGGCTTTGTTTTGACGTGAGGCTTCTTTTTTTTTGGTTTGTCAGTAGATCATGTAACTTTTGTTACTTGGGATCACTGGACATCCCCTCTCCGGCATTTTCCCCTCTCTGGCTGCTGCGGCAGGCACACGCGGTCGAACTTCCAGTTCTTCATCGCATTCTGCTGCGTACTTATTTAACTTTGCGGGGTGCCGGGCCGACATCGCTTAAATTATTTAATTCCACAATATCACCAGCTCCTGTTTGAGTCTCGGACATGATTGAACCAACTGTTCACTCTGTGAACCATCCAGTCATATACCGACTCCCATTATGTGGCGCAGGAGGGCGCTTGCACCTAAAACTCGGCTTCTCCCATGTTAATCATAGGGTCTGAAAAAATTCACCGGGAGTGAGGCAGGACTTGATTTTTGGTGGTCTGTCAACCACCGTGTATGCTGGCGAGCTTTACGAGGGAGTGGTCCCCTCCGATGCTTTACGAGCACCCCATTGATAACTCGAATCCTATGCTACCACCTTGGTCGACCGCATCGGCTGGTTGGCGTTATTCTCTGAAGCTCTTCGTATGTAATTTACCAACTGAAATTACCTTTCCCTCTACTTCCGCATTTTAAACAATTTTAAATTTTTGATTTCCCATAACGTGGTGCAGGGCCTGGATGTTCCGGAAGTAAAAGGATAGAGTCCCGATTATTACCCTGGACGGTATTTTGCCAATAATATTTTAAAGTAAGTCTCTTCAATGTTATTTGATGGTGAAGTAAGTGATTTTTCCTGACACAGAATGCTATAGGTGATGATGATGAAATAGGCCAGTCCAAGTTGCATTGGCAAAATGCTGTTGTCAGCAGGGAGCCTGGGATAGGTGCTGCACTGCGAACAATTGAGGTCAAAATCATCGGTGCTATGGGGAATTTAAAAAATTCGTGTTTTAAAAAGCGGCGATAAGGAGGAAGGAATGGGTGGGATAAAATTACATATTTGAAAATAAGGAGAACAATCAAACTCAGCCTGTGCGATGGTGGGTAGCGGTTTCACGATTTATTAATCTGGAAGCCCCTGTGGAGGCACCAGAGGAGACCAATTCACGTAAAACTCACTTGCGAAATTGTGGACACCAAAAATCAAGTCCCAAGCTCAATTCATAGGTGGGTACAACTCGCCAGGATTACAGGAGCATGATATTTTTAGTGCTTAAGCCTCTCCATGCCTACACGGCAGGAGTCAAGTATATGACAAGAAAGGATGGAGATCTCGACAGAAGGTGAATAGGCGTTGGATCTCATGTCGAGACTCAAACAGGAGCAAAGATATTGTCAGGATTAAATAAATTTTAAAAGTTTAAAACAGTTAAAAACTATGTATGGAATAGCCCTATGAGCATGAAATTATAATAACTGGAAGAGCAGTTAGAGAGGGATCGAATGATCCAGTTCCGAATGGACTGTGAGGCTCGGGTGTCGAGATATTGGCCAAAAAGCTGTAGAGAGGGTGAGAATGCACCGGAGGGGGATGCGTCCCAGCAGATCCTAACCATAACAAAAGTTATTACGATCCCCCAAATATCAGCCCCCTAGCACCAAAAAAGTGGCATATTTTTTCATTTCATCATTTCACTAAAACAATTCGGGGATTTAACTAATTCACTTACAACAGGGAAAAGACATCAAATAGACGTTATTGTAACATCTTGCGTGAATTGATCATCTCCTTTAGGGATTTGATGAAAGCCCAATTTCATCGTTTCCCTGCGACAGATACACCTGCACTGAAGCTAAGGCATCTCTTTATCTACTTTTTCGTGGCCACGGCTGCCAAGTGGTCAAGGCATCAGATTGTGGCTGGTGTGTCAAGAGGTCGAGCCCAGTACCACTAAAGACCCGCCTTGTAGGGGAACGATGCACGTTAAATCTGTCGAGAGTTTAAACATCCTCCTGTTTGTGTGCTGTGGTAGTTAGGAGAGGGGGTGCCAGCTCAGGTGTCGTTCTCATCACTTGACCATGGTTCAAAATTACGATGTCCACCGCCAAAAACCGTCGTGTAGCTCTCTTTATAAACAAAAAGTTTTTTGTGATGCTGTAATAAATTTACTTCTACTTAAGGTGAAGTCAATAAAAGAAACTACATCTTTACAACAGCTATATGACTAGTAGTGAAAGTCAAAGGAATAAAAAAAGAATTTGCCTAAATTTGGATCAAACTTATCTATAATACTGAAAATGCTGGTTTTTCAGTCACAAAAATAAACGAAAATTAGGTAGAATAAACTAAGATGATCTGAGATTACATTTGCGATGAAATGCTTTAAATCACCATTTTCAATAGGAAAAAATATTCAGGAAAATATTCTTAGTTATAGAAATTATATTCTTGCATTTTTGCATCATCTAAAAACGTGTTAATTTTTTTTCCTAAGGTTTTGGACAAATATTGAGAACAAATGTTTTTGTTTGAAATAGTCCACTGATAGTTTCAATTTTGAACAATGTTGCTAACCATACTATTAAACAAAATGATTGGCGTTTCTTGTATTGAATCCAATAAATTTTTAGTTTCAGATACCGCTGTATAGTCATTTACATTAATGAATTCTTCTAGGTTATTACGAGTTTGTTGAAACTGAGTATTCACTGCTTTAACTGAATGTATTTTAGCTTCCTAATGGGTATTGCAAGATTGTCTTAGAGTAATGCTTTTGTAGATTTTCCCATCTTTGTAAATGAAGAAAATAAGCATTGAAATATCCACTGCCAATTTTTATAGTACATATTACTGGAAGAGAGATCACAAACTAAAAAATTAAAAGATGATAGGCAAGGTGATAGGTTTAGAGCAATTATTCTATATTTTACACCTTTATATTTCTGTTTCATATTGCTACCCTTTTGTCACATGCCAACAATTCATATCTAATTCACACTCCCTTAACCTTTTTACTAGAGTTTTTGCTATGCCTGGTGGCCACAATAGCTTAGTGGTTATGGTCACGATCTCGTGGCTAGAGTGTCGTGGGCTTGAGTCCTGTTGCCACTAAAGACGCGCCGTGTAGATGGGGCCATTCCTCCTGCTGATGTGGTAGTTAGGAAAAAGGGGTGCTCGTCACTCGACCGAAGTTCTAAATTACGAGGTTTGCGATCAATGTTCTCTCTTGTTGCTTTGTAGAGCTACGTTAAACATAAAATGACAATTCTGGAATTTTCACCCACTAAGAAAGTATACACTTCACAACAGTGGTCTTCAAACTGTTCCACTGAACCCTGGATTTCCATGATACATATCCAGAGGTTCCACGAATCACAATAAAAAATTCAAAAAGAAAATTATAAATGTGTATGCAAAATAGATTCACGTTCTCTATGAAGTTTTTACCCACAAGAATTTAAAGCTCATTCATGTCATTAAGAAACTGAAAATTTTATTTCAACATAATAACTTTATTTTGCAATACTTTTTAAGCTTTTATTATAATATAATAAAAGATTAAAATGTGTTTTATTTTTCTATATTACCTACTAGATTGTGAAAATTTTGTTGTTTACTATCCCGGTTTCCACGAGATTAATTGTATACTCGTTAGTACAATGTCTTGCAATACTAAATAGTTTTCCTGTGAAAAGCACACCTTTTGACATTTGTTGGGAAAACACCTACAATAAGGGAGAGGTAATGTCTTATCGACCTATCGACAGATTTGATTTCAAAACTCTAAATTTATGCAAGAACAGCTTCTAAATCTTTTGTTGCAAATTCATGGAAAATACTCAGTATTCCTCTTAGCATTTTAATGCCATTCAGAACAATGTGTATAAGTGAAAATTTTTCTCGGCATAAGTGACTACAAAAACAAAGTATAGAAATAAATTAAGCTTAGAAATTGTAATGCAATTACTGTTAATTTCAATGGGCCTAGACTTCGACGGTTTGTGTGAAAAAATCAAGCACATATTCTAGTTACTAAACATAATGCATGCATGGGTGAAACCTGGATTACAGTTTAATATTATTAATTAGTAAATTATTTTTAAAGTAGATTAAATTTTTAAATAGTAGATGCAATACTTATTTTAATTGCCTTTACAAAAAAGTGTGTGGAGGGTTCTACAAAAAGACCTTCTAATTCTAGGGCAGAGATGGCCAACCTGTGGCAAGTGTGTGGCACTGTGGAGTTGTAACGGGGGCACGCGAGGACTTAGTGAAAAAAATTTTAAATTTTGAATACATAATAATTATTTTCTACAATTTTTTGAAGTTTTTTTAAATTAATTGGGTTGTCTGAGACAAAAATTTCAAAATTTGGATCAAAATATGTTTGTGTGAATAAATGTTTTCTGCTGTAAACACAATAAAATAAATATTACTCATATAACTAGCTGATGTACACCTATAATAACCTAATTTTGTTAGCATCTGCAAAAGTTAATCTTAATATAGATGACCTGTGAAAAAAAGTAGTAATTCAAAGCCACATAAAGTAAGTACTAACTGTTTAATAATTTAAAATTAAATGTTTCAAGTTACTCATTTTTATTTTGTACTGAACTTAAGTGAATTGAACCTATAAAAAGTTTATTAACAATGGAACCTAAATTTGCACTTCATCTAATTTGTTATTTTATTTTTAAATTTCTACTACATAGAATTGCATTAAAAAAATGTGCTATTCGTGTTAAAAGCGCACAATAAGCCTATAAGTAACGTTTTTTACTTTTCCATATTTGTTTGATGGAAATATTGGAAGCGGCACTCATAATTATTTTTTATCAAATAGTAGCACTGTTCCCCAAAAGGTTGGCCACCCCTGTTCTAAGGGTTCTGTGAGTTGAAAAAGTTTGAAGACCACTGCACCACAATAACCCCACTATCAGTGCCCAAAATAGAGTCCACCCTCTCCCTCCCCCACATTCTACTGCTGTTCTGTTCATGCGATTCCCCTTCTTGCCATTCCAGAATTTAAGTAGAAACTAACACAGTCATCTAATCTCAAGGTCACTTAACCATTGCCTTTTAAAGGATGTCATGGGTGTATGACAGAACACGTATATAATGACGTGGTCCCATGACGAAGTCTAGGGTTCCTTTAATTCTTTAAACCCCCATTTTTTCATGTAAAAAAAGCAGAATTAGTGCTCCTGAAGTGATTAAAAGTCAGTATTTGTGTAGCAAAATTTTTGCTTTTTAGTAAATTATAATATTATTAATGTGTATTTAAGTAGTTTTTATGTGGTAATTTTCTTCTAAAGTAATGTTTTAAAACTTTTGTGCATAGATTGCTTACACATGGTACCATCTGCAGACATTATAATAAAGCTTGCGAAACATGGCGTCAGAAAATTCTGGAAGCAAGGATATATGTATTTTTTATAATTTAAAAATTTTCTAGAGTATTTCTGACATTTCTACATTTCATGGCGGATATATACAAGTAATTTACGTTCTCAGCAAAAGTTTTACACCTGTATAATTTGATTTCATTGTGCTAAAATGTTATTATATTTTCAGTACATTTGAAAGTCACCCTTAAATTAAAAAGGCTATTGTGCGCCACATATGCAATGAATGGGAAAGGTTTAAGTGTTTTACTCAGGGGCCATCTAGAGTTCCTTACGGTAATAAACGTTTGTAATATATTGAAATGTCAATACCTTATACATATGGATCTATTTGTGAAGTTATGGCAGCTGGAGAAATATTTCCTTATAAATTTCAAGTGTATCAAGATGGTTCCTTGATTGCTGTCTTTGGAGACACATTACAAGGAATACAATGACTTCGGTTTACTGCAAATTTTAATGAAAGCCACGTTTTTGCATTAGTTCCTTTAGATGAAGCAATAATTAATAGCATTCAATTAAGTCATTTTAATGAGCATGAAAAATATTTTTTCCTGTCAGCATGGATACAACTGTTAGTCTGATGTATGTAAATCAGATGAGTCTACTCCTTCTATTCAATCAAAAAGAGGAACAAAACGTAGGAAAAGGTTTATAATTTCCACCTGGTATAAGCAAGTGAGAAAGGCTGTACTAAAATATACTCAAAGTCACCCAGAAGTTAATAGAGATGCTGTTCGGAAATATACTCAAAGTCACTTAGAAGTTAATAGAGAAGCTGTAAGAAAATATACTCAAAGGCATCCCAAAGTCAATAGAAAAGCAGTAAATAATTATGTGTCTTTAAACTCCCATGTTGCTCGAACCAAAAATAATAAATACAAAGAAAAAATATCTGAAATTATATTATTTCCTTGGACCTCTAAGCATTTATCTGCTTTTAAATATAAACCTAACGTTGATTATTCAACGGATGAAATTGTAAAGCTTGGGCCTCGGTTGCCTTGTTCTTGGTGCTGTGCTCTGAAATGGAAGGATGAGATTCAAGGAATGTACTGCAGTGGAGGTAAAGTTCAGCTGCCTAATCTTGAACCCTATCCTGAACCTTTACACAGCCTCCTTACCCATCAAGATTCATTATCAGAGCATTTTCTTTCAACTATTTGTAAATATAATCGATGCTTTCAAATGACATCTTTTGGAGCTAAAAAAATAAAGGAGCGCAACTTTATGTCAACATTTAAAGTGCAAGGGCTGGTTTATCATAGAATAGTGAGCTTAATGGCCGAAGCTCATCAAAAACCGTCATTTCTCTAAGTATATTTTATGGGAGATGATCACCATGAAAAAGACATCTGCTGTGGAATTTATCCTGGAATCAAGCCAGAATTGATAAGTCCACTTCAAAAGTCACTGCATGAGCATAACAAGTACATAATGGATTTTAAGTCTGCTATTCATTCAGTACCTAAAGACCAGAAAGAGTTTAAAGTAGTTATTAACGCTGAAAAAAAGCCTTTCAAGTAAAAAAAGGACATTTTAATGCTCCTCAGACCAAAGAAGTGGTCGTTGTCATCATTGGACAAAGTTTGAAAAACAAGATATCGTTCTGAATTATAGAGAGGGTACATTGATGCGAATCAATGAGATACATCATGCTTATGATGCATTGTTGTACCCTCTGATGTTCTTCCTTGGAGAAGATGGCTATCAAATCAATATACCTAAACATCATGAAACGACTAAAATCCCTCTCAGCAAGGCAGTGTCTTTTTCTGAATTTTACAGCTACAGAATTATGGAATGTGATGGTGAAGTATGTTATTAGTTCTTGTTTCGCTATCTATTAAATCAATTTTTAGTTGACATGTTTGCAAAAATCGAGAGTGAAAGACTCAACTAGATTCGTCACAACCAAGAAAAACTGAGAAGTGAAGAATACATTCACCTTAAGGATGCAGTAACAGCAACTTTACGGACAATTATCTGAATTAGGTAAAATGGTTGTGGTGCCATCTTCTTTCACTGGTGGATCCCGCTACATGCATGAAAAGACTCAAGATGCTAGGACCTATGTGCGGCATTTCGAGTGGCCAGATTTGTTTATTACATTTACGAGCAACCCTAAATGGCCAGAAATAGTTGATCTTTTGAATCAAGGTTAGAAATCATATGATAGACGTGACATAATAGCAAGGTCCATGACATAATAGCCGTGTGAAAGTAAAACATATGATGAAGCTTTTATCAAAAGGTTGCATTTTTGGTAATGTAAGGTGTCACATGTACACTGTAGAATGGCAGAAATGTGGCATCCCTCATGTTCATATTCTTCTATGGTTAGAAGATAATACCAGAGTCTATTGACAAAGTTATTTGTGCTGAATTACCCGACTCTAACATTGATCCTGCCCTCTACGAAATTATAAGAGCAACTATGATTCACAGGGGCCCATGTGGACACATCAGCAAAAATTTCACTCTGTATGTTGAATGGTACCTGCACAAATAGATATCCAAGGTGCTTCCATAAGGAAACTCAAACAGGAGAAGATGGATATCCCCAGTATCGTGGAAGATCTCCAGAAGATGGTGGAATAGTAACATAAACAACTCTGTTCTGTCCCACACCTTCAATGCTCAGATCAATGTTGAATTTTGCAATTCTGTAAAATCAGTAAAGTATATTTGTAAATATGTAAATAAAGGAATCGACCAAGTGACATTCTGTGTTGAAGAACTAGATGAGGTTACAAGATATGAGTCAGGTCGATACATCAGTAGCTCTGAAGCAGTCTGTTGGATTCTATGTTTTCCTATTCATGATAGGTTTCCTCCTGTTATGCACCTTTCTGTACATCTAGAAAATGGACAAAGAGTTTATTTTACTGAAGACAATGCCATTCATAAAATCATCAATCCTCAAAAAAACTACTCTGTTGACCTTTTTTGAACTCTGCCAAGTTGATAATTTTGCAAAAACTCTTTTGTATTGCAAATTTTATAGAAGAAAAAAAGGAAAGGCGGTTTCAGGTTACCTGGAAATCAAGAAAGATCAGGTTTTGGAAAGAGTGTGTATACCGTACATCCTGGCAATGCTGAGTGCTGTTACTTACACTTACTCTCATAAGATCCCTGGGCCAACATCATTTACTGCATTACAAATTGTAGCATGAGTAGTCCAGCCATCATTCCAAGCAGCTTGCTGGAAGATTATGCTCATTCAAATAGCACATTAGAAGAAGCTTCAATCTCTGAATCTCCTAATAAAATCTGTGAGTTGTTTGCCATAATATTAGTTTTCTGTGGAGTTGGTGACCCAATAAAATTGTGGGAAAAACACAAAGGTAGTTTATCAGAAGATGTTAAAAAACAAATCGAAGCAGAACAAGGAAATATTGATTTATATCTTAATATTGTTTATAATCAATGTCTCATTCTTCTTGAAGATATTGTCATATCTATGTCAGGTGAAACACTGTTACAATTCAGATTTTTATCCCCATCACAAGAGGTAGGGTTTGCAATCAGTAACCATCAGTATGTGAAGGAACTAGCTTACAACACCCTTCATCTGAGCAAAATCATGGCCCAAAATGTTCCAAAATTAAGTCAAGAACAGAAAGAATTATATTTCCTTGATTCACCTGGTGGAATGGAACCTAAAAAACATTTTTAATTAATTTTTTACTTGCCAAAATCAGGTGTGAAAGAAGTACAGCTATTGCTGTTGCTTCTTCAAGAATAGCTGCTACTTTAATTGATGGATGCAAAACAGCTCACTCTGCATTCAAATTACCACTCAACTTACATCATTCTGAATCTGTTAATTGTTATATTTCTAAACAAAAAGTGATATAGCACATGTTCTCGGAGAAGCAAAACTTATTATATGGGATGAGTGTACTATGGCTCATAAAAAAGGCATTGAAACTCTAAACAGGATGCTCCAGCACATAAGAGGCTGCATCCAAATCACATGGGAGGACTAACTGTTTTATTGTCCTGTGACTGTAGACAGACCTTACCTGTTGTATTACGAGCAGATATTGTCAAGGCCTGTCTTAAGACATCCTTTTTATGGCCTCATATCAACGTGCTATCTTGGAGGATTAATATGCGCATTCATCTGCAACATGATTTGAGAGCAAAAATGCTTTCAGAACTACTCGTTAATATAGGAGATGGAAATATTAAGGAAATAGAAGGAAGAATAAATATTCCAGAAAGCCTTTGTAATATTGTTGGAGATTTGATAACCTTGACTGAGAGAATATATCCAAATATCCATCAGGTTGGAGTAGATTGCTCATCATCGTTGAAGGAAAGAACTATTCTCACTCCAACCAGTGCCTCAGCTAATTACATCAGCAACTTTCTGTTAAACAAACTGACCATTAAACATGCAAAGTATGAATCTGGGAATTCAGTAATGGAGGCAAAAGATGCTGTCCATTATCCGGTGGTGTTTTTGAATCCACCTGAAGTATCACCTCATGTTCTCAACCTCAAAATTGGAGCACCAATAAGGCCACTGCGTGATTTAACCCCCTCCCCAAATTGTGTAATGGCACCAAGCTTCAGGTGAAAATTCTGCACAAAAACGTCATCAAGGCTACGATTGTAAGAGGAAAATACGAAGGAGAGATCGTATTATATCCCAAGAATTCCTCTGATATCATCGAGCTACCATTTTTAATTTAAACATATCCTGTTACAGTTTGCTATGCCGTGACTATCAATAAAGCTCAGGGACAAACTTTGAAAATGGCCGGCATAGATCTAAAAAATGACTTTTTCTCATGGTCAGTTTTATGTGGTATGTAATCAAAAACTAATCAATTTGTTCTGTTTAGTTTTTTAATTTGAAGATTAAATTAGTTCTTAAGATAATATATTAATTATCAACTGAACATTTATTGAATATTTTGTTACTGTATTATAAAATTTTTTATTAATGCATTAAAACATTTAGTTGATTAGTAAGTCGCTTTTATTCATTTAGAAGTAAATATTCATAGTCTTGGTGTGAAAAATTTAATATTCTATTTTTCAAACATGAGAAGTTTTCCATTTTTATATAAGTATTTTTTTAAAAAATATTCCTCTTTCATTATATTATCCCTTTTTATTTTTGCTGAAATCGTCTCTCATAGTGGTGTAAATGATAATGTTTATTAATTTGATTTAGATACTATTTATATATTGACTGATAAATGACCTTTAGAGAAATACCATATAATTCAGTTTTAATTATTTAAATAATTTTGCTATTCTGTTTTCTAAATTGTTCTTTCCTTCATGTTTACTTTACAATTCACTTAAAATTAACTCATTAGAAGTTTCTTTATCCTTCAATTTCTATAGTTTTATTTTTCAATTTACCCTTGCAAAAAACAGGTATACTAGATAGTATATATATATATATAGAGAGAGAGATTCAAGATTTATTCATAGTTACCAAAAGGACAAAAAAAAAAAAAAATCCTCTCTATTTTTCTCCAAGAATTCTAAAATCTTCCTTAAAAGGTTGTGCTGTGTTTGCTTCTGAAAAGGAGACAATAACTGATAAATCCTGCATGCTTACACATTTGACAAGTGAATTCTTCTTGAATGATTTTTTACATACTGCTGTGACTAAGATCAGTTTTTAATTCATAATCGTTTTTTTTAGTTTGAAGTCATCCACTCTCTTTGAGGCACCATCCTCTCTGAGTGACATTGTGTCCAGTTTAAAAATTCCTTTTCCATGTCACAACAGTATCATATAACAAGCTGTCATTTTCATAAATAACAATCATTTCATTGTGAGTTTGCTGGGTATTATATTTTTTCAAATAAAGGAATTTAATCACCCTATGAAACTTAATCCTCCACTCTGTGGGTTACTTCATTCTATGGCTTCCTGAAACCAAACAAGTTAACATTAGTAGCTAAAATTTACAACATTATGTAAATAAGGACAAATTAATTTGCAGATAAATTTAATCCAGATACCTGTTAATTCTTAGCAATATAGTAAAATTTTGATTATTACTCTGTATTTCCTTTAGTAGGAGGAATTTGATATTTTATGGTATTAGAATTTAGGAGAATAAAATTAATCATCACTTGACTACTGCTCAGTATTTTAATATCTCTTCCTCATTGTCTAAGTGCTTCTTTGTTAGTCATTTCTCAAGCTCATCTAAGCAGCACTGTGTGTACTAATCGTTTATTCATTCTAAAATATTCCTGTTTTTTGAAGTTTGTTTAAACAACTATGAGAAATTTTAAAAATTAAAATTGCTTCATTCTGCAGTTGAGAAACTATAAATCTAAAAGTATGATTCATGAAAATTATAGTACTGTGGGAAGAAAACCCAATCCTGATAATTTTCCTGCTGATTCTTGTGTTTAATGACCTCCTGAATCCGAATATTACTCCCTTTTTGCCCTCTTCACCCAACGCTCCAGCAGGACCCCCCCCCTTATTTTTTTAAATTTCTATTTAGGAATTTTATGTGAATGGTAAAAAAGGATTTATTAATCATTAAATGTCTTCTAATGGGCTACAGAGATAAAAACATGTTCTAAAATATGAATATTTGTAGCAAGGAGTGGGGGGGGGGCTGTTAAATTTAATAAACCCAGTACAAATAATGTATATATATATTTGCAATTTTTTCACTTTTATTCTATTTCAGCTTCCCTCCCCCTCCCATCCTTTTCTTCACCAAAACATCCCACTTAATAAAAACATATAGCAACAATTTTGACTAAAAGCGGGTAAAGGGGAGAGGTCCTGATGTCCTCGCATTAAAGTTTAAAAGATTTACTGTACAATATTACCAATCTGAATAACTCCCACATTTCATGTTTTGCACTGTATGTCTCCTTCATATCCATAGAGTATGCAACTGGGACTGATGGTAAATCATTCCTTTTGGCCAGCAAGACTACTTTAAGGCTTTTCTTTGATGAGTCTGTAAACAGTCTGTCTTCTTCTGATTTGTAGTAAACGAGATCAAAATTTATTGTTTGCATTCATTGAAAATTAAATTCACAATCTATTTCTCCAATCTTAAAAAATAATTAAATGAATAGGAAAAAAAAGTCGCTTGCTTGACTCAAACCCTATCCGCCAGCTTAAAAAGCAAGCATACTACCAACTATGCCACTGCGTCGCTGGAGGCAATTAAAACTTAATTGTATAAAAGCTAGGCATGAATTTCAAAGGCTATTTTCTCCGAATAGACTGGCCATTCGGCTCTAATACACTCACTTCCAAAAGTTAAGCACGGAGAGGAAAATGCTAATTTTCGGAAGCCATTCAGAATTGAAGAGGATGCAATTCGCTGCAGAGAGAGATGGAAGTATGCAAATATGTTAGGTAACAGCTAATCGTGCTTTCATGTCAAGAAATATGCAAAAAGGGCAATCTTATAAGAAGCCAACTTTATGAAGAGTTACAGAAGTTGATTGTAAGTGCTGATAGAATGTGTTTAAAACGTTCAATTGTTGTGTTTCAAGATTTGTTTTCAAGACATACGTGTTACTATGACTTCCAGAAAACGAATGGAAGATTCTGAGCGCTGACGTGCTATGGGACGCATTGAAGCAGGGCAGCCGATCACAGATGTTGCTCTTTTCTTCGGCGTTCATCATTCTGTAATTTCACGTTTATGGAAACAATTCCAAACCAAACAGACAGTTGTCCAAAGGCCCGTAGGCGGTCACCCAAGGGTAACAAAACCCGCGGAAGATCAATATATTGCTATTGTAGCCAAGCGGAATCGCAGAGCGACCTCCACACAGTGACATATATGGTTACAGCGTCCGTTGGTAAGGCTATATCTGCAGCTACTGTACGCTGAAGATTACATATGAATGGACTATATGCCCGGGTACCTCGAGTTTGTGTTCCTCTATCCGTCCAATCAAGAGGGGCACGATTAAAGTGGTGCCAGGAACATGGAAATTGGACTGTGTCTGACTGGGGCAATGTCATGTTTACTGATGAGTCAAGATTTGCTCTGGAGCCGGATGACAAGCGTATAAAGATATGGTGTAAACAAGGAACACGCAATCAGCCCCAGAACATCACCGAACATCACGCATTCCCAGGCGTAAGCATTATGGTGTGGGCAGGGATTTCATTAGGATATCACACCGACCTGCACATCTTTAAACGGGGTTCTGTGATGCCTGTCCGGTATCGAGATGAAGTCCTAGAACCAATTGTGAGATTGTACGCTGCAGGAGTTGGCCCTACTTTTGTTTTAATGGGCGATAACGCACGTCCCCATAGAACTGACATCGTCGATGACTACCTGGAGAGTGAAGGGATTGCGCGTATGGCGTGGAGCATATTCCCCCCGGGCCCTTTAATCCCATTGAAAATCTTTGGGATGCTCGGTCGTGTTGTATCTTCACGTTTCCCATCTCCAGCCCCCTTTATTGAGCGGGAAACTGCTCTACAAGAAGAATGGCGATTGCTTAATTCTGTGGTTTTGGGACCACCTAATTGAAAGCATGGCCAGAAGGTTAAACTTTGCATCAGATGGGGGGGATCACATACCCTATTAATGCCCTTTTTATCATTATATGCTGTTTATTTTCACTTTATACATAATTCTGTTTAAGTCTCCAGTATGACATTATCTGATAACTTAAAAAATTTAATATTGTTTTCATTTCTGTATATAATTATTGATTTTGTTTTATGTATAAATATATATGCTACTTTAATCCCAAATTCTGTGTCAATCAAAGCAGTATTTGTTGATTTTTTTGCATTTTACGTCTTCGTGCTTAACTTTTGGAAGTGAGTGTACATTGAGGGTTGAACTCCTTAAAGGAGTACTACTATTACACCAAGTCTCTCTCGTCCCCAAATGAATTTCCTTAGTCGGGCCCTCCCCTTGTAAGTGAACTTTTATCAGAATTCTATCATAAGTATTTTCATTTTAATTTCAATATAATTTCACTTTAATTTGTTATGTGTTGTATCTTAAAGATTATATAATTTTAGTAATATATATAAATTAAAATGCTTTAAATCTGCAAATTAATATGGCAACTTCCTTAAACTTAATTAATGTTTACATTATTTGTGAGTATCCTACATTTATAATTTTATTTTATAGTTGTCAAAAATAACAGTTGTGAATGATCCATCTATTGCTTCTGTTTATAAGTATGGCACTTATGAAGAACATTTGTTCTTTGATAAAGTAAGTTTATTCAGAAGAATCTTATATGTTCAAATCATTATTTAAATTTATACAACTTATTTTCATATTATTGCAATGTCATGAAAGATGTTATAGTTAGTAGAAAATCCTTTTTTTTTAAAAAGTTGTTCAGTTTGTAGTGATTAATGTAATAGTTGTTACCAATTTAAAATATATATATATATATATATTTATAAAACTACATGTTTAAATGTGCCTGAAAGTATAAATATACATTCTCCTATATGGGGTTGTGCTTATAATTAATACAGTTGCAATGAATAAGCATGCAAAATGATGTTTTAGGGGTAATATTAATTTTTTTAGTGTCAGAAACTGTATAATTAGATATTTAAGTATAGTAAAAATATTCAATGAATTAAGATTTAATTAATTAAATGGTTTGACATTAATAAAACATTTGAATTAATTGAAATTTATAACCCAAATTGAGTTTTTCTGGATTAGTAGTTTCATCTTGTTTTCGCTATGGTGCTTTTTTTCTGTAAATAATAGCACAATGGAATATTATATGTTTATGAGATGAATATAAGTAAATGAAAATCATACATACTAGGCTCAAAAATGAGAAGCTGTTATTTTATTTTTTTAAGCTTAGGAATTAATTGATTAATTTTCTTTTGTGTTAAGAATGAAGTATTTAACTTAGTAGTTTATGTATATGTTTTTATTGACATTCCAGAAATATCAATGTAAACCAATATTTAAAGCATAAGTAAGTTGCATTTTAAGATTTTAAAATTATTATGGATATATGCATAAATTTTAATAAACTCTTTCATACACATAATATCTTTGTGTATACTTTTGTGTAAAATGTTATGTATCTGAAATTTCATGGGTTTATTGCTTTTCTTACAATTTTATTACATTAGCATTTTCTCAGAACTATTTTTGCAGCAGCTTGACAATGTTACTCAGACTGTATGTCATATATTTTTTTACATTCAATTTATGTGTACAGTGTCTGAGAATGTCCAACATTTTCAGGTGAGAGCTGCTATGGGCTACGAAGAAGTTTATATAAATTTCTTGCGATGTTTAAATTTCTTTACTGAAGATATTGTTACAAGATCAGAACTTTTGAAAATGTGTACTCCGTTTTTAGGGTAAATTTTTTACTTATTTCAATATTAATAAGATTAGTGATAATTAAAAATTTTTTACTGTACTGTATTAAACAAATTCTCTCTCTCCTAATATTTTTATATTTTGTATAAATTATGTTCAGCATTTTCTCATGAATATAGTTTTTTCATTATATATTAATGCAGAAGAGTTACAAAAAACTCATTTCTATTAGGAATGCATAACCTTCAATGAATGATCATTCAATTTGTATTGATTTTCTTTTTACTGAAAACTTTTGAAAGGATTTACAACATTTAACGTTTATTCTTCAATAATTTTCAGTATTTATTACAATTTATTTATTTGCTTATAAAATTTATGCATTAGTGGAATATTATATCAACTATATGCAAATTATTTTAATCCATATTTTACATAAAATTTTATATGCTATCAATAAATTCTTTTAAATATTGAATTGCATTGTAATATTCTCACATGTATGTAATGATTTAAAATAATCCCGCAAAGCTACAAAAAAATCATTTTTTGTCTATATGCTGTGCAAATTGTGAGATAATCAAGTGTTCATATTTCAGGTTATATAATTTTTAAAATGTTCTTTGTTCATCACTTTGTCACATTTGGTATTTACTTTTATTTATTTATTAGAAATAATAAGACAATGTTATTTAGATATCAGATTACTTTTTATGCTGGATTTTTTTTTACAAATTTTTTTTATATATTTTATTGTTAAAGCTGATGTTTCATGAATTTTTGCCTAAAGCTCTCTGGGTTCTTATTAAACTTTCTTTATAACTTTCCTTTTATATAATCATCAAACTTCTCTTCTAACTCTTCCATTTGTTAAGTGAGTTTTGGTTATTAAGTTATCATATAAGTCACAGGAGCTGATATCCAGTTCGGTTTTTCTACTCTAATACATTTAGCTTGTCTCTCTAATAAGATTAAGAAAAGAATGAAATTTTTCCATCCCTTATATCAGAGTTTGGAATGATTTTAATTTGCATCTCTGAATTCTTACATTCAAATTTTGATCATCTGATTTCCAAACGCAGTTTTACTACTTTAGATTCATGTTATGTTCCCTTTGTTTTCATGATATTGAGTCCTTTTCCTTCTGGTGTCTTTCTAGCTCATGTTCCTCCCAAATAATTGAAGGCTGAGCTTTGACAAACTCCTCTTCATTCATTTTGCTTCCGATTATGATATTTTTTGAATCAATAAGGATCATTTTCTCAGATAATATTTGTCCTGGCTTCTCAGCCAACTAAATTATCTCCTGTTTTTTTTAGCTTTCCCTAAAAATGACGTTTTGAAATATTTTTTATTGCACTTAAATAACTATAGTCAAGTAATTGCATAAAAAAATGCTCTCAATTTGATGACAAACAAATTTCTTTATATAAATATTCAATAATAAAATAAAATAACACCTGTGATACTGACTTAACATTTAATAAATTGTAAAGAATTCAGAAAAATGTTTCGAAATTTTACTTATACTTAAATCATTAATAAAACAATTACTAGAGAAACATACTTAAAATTTTAAAACAAATGTTCCTTATTTTATTTCTGGTTAGATAAAAAAACCCATAAGAAAACCATTTTCATTATACTAACATTTTATGATTAAAAAAAATGGCAGATTTTAATAAACAACAGAAAAATCAATCACATTTATTTCAAAATACTGGGAACACTAAGAAATGCTATGTTATGACGTATTCTGGAAGCAGAAAAAAAAAGCTTCTTGGTAATTTTTTTGATTTAATCTTATGATAAAATTGAACTACTCATACTCTTAAATATAACTAAACTAAACTGAGTGACACAACAGCCCAGGGCTAAGACCTACTATGCCCATCTCAGTATACATGACCTTTGGGCACCAAGGTGCATGAGCAGATGTCCCGATCAGGTGATCAGTCTGAAGCAACTTATAAATACAACTATTCAAGGTAATTTCATTGTCAAGGAAATAAGTTAACTTTCCTTTAACTGGTTAATCTTTTCATTTGGGTACAGTTGTTATTCCCTTATGTGAATTTAGTATTACACATTAAAAAAAATGTATATATAAAATATTCGGAAAAATTATACAATTTATTTACATTAAATTTTCAAGGACACAATTACTGTGTTTCACATAACTTACATGCTTTGCAAAATTAATGCAGTATAATTTTGATATTCATATATATTGCTTTTAATTTATTAAAACATGAATAAGTTTACAAAAATTACATATATTAAATTATAGCAATTTCAAATACCTAATTTAATGAGCATATTACAACATTCATAAAATACTGTAACAAATTTGTTCACTTGCTTATCAACAAAATAATCCTTTGCAAAGAACTGTATCCTAAGAGAAAAACTTAATATACATGTCGCACAATCCTGGCGAGTGGTAAGGAAGATAAATTACATCATTATTTATTTGTTGTTTGTTGCGATGACTAGGCAATCCGGTGTTCATTGTTAATCCTGTTTATTACATGTAGAAACACACAAACATATATGGACAGCACAAAAAACACAGCACAAAAATACACACTTGGCCTCTGCAGCTGATTACATGATGATAGACAAAAAGCAGGATGGTGCAATAGCTTTATGGCGTAAACAAAAGGCAAGAGAGGGAAGTATTTAAATATCAAGTTTTTATGTACAGGGAAAAATGCATTATAAAAAATACAGTTACCTGTTTAAACAAAGGGAATAATTATTTATAGAAATGACATCATGGTCTAGGGAATATTAAATCTCTTTTAGTAAGGTGCATGAAAACAATTGATGGTCTTTTATTTTTTGGAATCGCCAGTAAATCTATCACAAAAATTCAAGGTCTAAAGAATCAGTAGTAAATATGCCAACATAATGTTTCTAATGCCTTTAGAAAAAGATAAATTGAGACGCATTTCAAAATAGGGTATTAGAATTTATGAATTAGATGTTATAAATAAAGGAAATTTGGATTATGATTTCAATGTAAGTTATTACATACTTATAATTTATCACACAAACTGATGTTTGATATTATATTTGTGTGATGTGCTGAACTCAGTTATTCTGAAATGATTGGAATTAAATAATCTCATTGGTTACAAATTTTCTAAGAACTGACATGCACACATTTTGAAATTCATTTTATGTTGGTGTGGAGTAAAACATATATGTGTACACAAATTCAAAACTAGTGTTCTAAATTCGACCATTACATGGATATGCAATACAATTTAGCACACTACAATTTAGGGAGTTGCAAGCAAAAACTCTCTTACCTGATTTCATTTTTCTAAACATGTCATGACCCGAAAATAAAAGTTCCTTAACATTAACAAACTCTCATGAAAGTCCTCCCTTCCCCTCCTTGAAATTTTTTAGGGCTTCATAATTCTACTGCAGCTGCAATATTAATTGATCCTAATGAATGGGCTCCAAAAATTAAAACATGACATCTAAATTGGAGCATTTAATATTTGAACAAACATGTGGAAGAGTCTACATTCAGCAGTGTTCAAATGTAGAATCTCTAAAATTTCTGCCATCTTACCAGGGTAGGTAATACAATCCTGCCATTTTTGTAGGTAGAGCTCTCCTATTGAAGGGATGGTGAACATTGTACAACTCAAACTTTACAGTATTAAAAATGCTATTTCATACATTTTATTTACTTTTTTTTATGAAGTTCTTGATTAAGTCAAAGCATAGATAAAGCTTGTATTCTCCGGTTTTAATTAGTTATTTCATAGAATAATGAAATTGATTGGTATTAACTATGACTTTATTATTCATGATTGGCATTCCATCAATGGAAAATGATTGATATGGTTCATGCTTCTTGTTAAATATTGTCTACTGTATTCAGAATACAGGGTGATTTTAATTAAAGGTCTAATCTGAAAAGCCTGTAAGTGACAACCACTGAAATAACACAACCAACCAACTTACTAGAAAGTGTTATGCAATAAAAATATTAACTTTTTGTTTCATTATTTACAGATTTTTGAAGTTGAGATCTTAGGGAGAGCTTATTTGGTAGATCATCTAGAGCAAGGATGACGAACCAATTATGCGTATGCCATTGATGGCACACGCAATGTTTTTCATACACCATTGATCAAAATGGTTTGCATTTTAGTTCAAAATAACAAAGTTCACTATGAAGTATTACAAATAAATTCGAGTGACAGGTTTCTGTACGTGGAGTGGCAGGGAAAACACTTGTTTGTTATTGTCTTGCCTTAGTTACGTCGTGAACTACAATTGCCTAAGATGCAAAATTTGCCTATGCATATAATATTTATTTTTGTTGACACAACTGTATTTTAAAGATCATTTATGTTGTATTTACTATTTTTTAACTTTTATTTAACATGGCTAGTTCAGCAAAAATAAAAAAAAAAAAAATGCAAGGTAGTAACTGTAACAGAAAATTTCAAATTTGGTGAACCGAGAAATATGGCATGATTAGTAAAGGCTACAAAGTAGTGTGTGTTTTATGTTCTGGAGTGAGTGAATATTAACATTGTATTATTCAGTTACTTGTTTATGTTCTGGAACAATAGTATGTAGAACATCGTATGTAAAACAACAGTTTGAAACAAATCACAAATCCTTTTGTCATAAAAGGTGAATCAGAGCAAAAAGAATTAATTGCAAGTGCTATAAAAGACAGAAATAAACATTTAACGTCTATGACTAAATATATTAGTAAAAATTGTCATACGAGCATGACAAGTTACTCGGCTGCAAATGTCGTTGCTCAGCATAGTAAACCTTTTCAAAAGGTTTGAATGAAGAAGCCTGATTAGCATGCCCGTCCTCACTTTTTAATGTTTACGATAATAAAGGTAAGATAATTCAGTTCATCAAAGATATTCCTCAATTTAGAAACACAATAAAGGAAAGAATCTTAAAATTGGTTTGAAATGTAACAGACTAACAAAAAAATAACATCAACTCCACTCCTCTTATATCGCTATGACTTGACAAAAGCACTGACGTCACTAAATCTGCACATTTAGCTGTTTTTGCTCGATATTGTGTAGGAAATGTCATTAAGAAAGAATTAATTGTGATCATTGCCAACAACTACAAAGGGCGCAGATATTTGAATGGCTCTTAAAAATTTGCTTGCTGAGAAAAAAGTTGTTTCAGCAACAACTGATGGTGCTCCAAATATGATGGGTAAAAAAAATTGTTTCATTAGTTTATTTCAAACAGACATAGAACATTTGATTCTTGAATGCCACTGTATTATTCACTAACAAGCCTTGTGTGTCAGTCAACCTCATACCGTCACCAGCTTTAAATAAACGAAAGTTTTATGCTTTTTGTTGGATGAAGTCAGCTCAGTGTATAATAGCTTACTAATGTGTAACAATGTTCGCTGGTTGAGCCGCGGAAATGTACTTCAAAGATTTTTCGATTACTTGGAAGAAATCAGATTGTTTCTATAAAATGAGAGGGAAAATGAACATTACCCACAATTGGATGTTATGTGGCTTCCAAAATTGATGTTTTTTATAGACATATGCCAACATTTCAATGAACTGAACATAAAGCTTCAAGGCACAAACAAAACAATTATCGTCATGATGGATCTCATTCACACTTTTAACGCTGAACTGTATGTTTTCAGAAACAATATAACAAACTACAAGTACTTCCCAAACTTGAAAAAAATATATATCAAACATTTAGATGTACGTGAGAAACCAGACGAAGAAAGAGTTATTATTTCTGTAATTGATTCTTAAATCAAGAAATATTCAGTGAGATATTTGAAGTTCAAAGAATTATTGGAAACGCTCAAGTTTATTATGTACCCTGATGTGACTTCATCATTTGAAAAACTGAACCTTTCCCAATTTGACTGACTGAAAATTGAAGAATTTGAAATACAATTGATTAACTTACAGTCCAGTTCAATATGGATTAAAAAACTTATTGAAACAAGAAAAAAGTTGGAATTGATTGAAACAGAAAGATTAGCAAGCAATATAAGTAAAAATGCCAGTAAGGAAATTTTTGAAACATGGAATCTGATTCCAAAAACTTTTAACTGTATGAAGAAGCTGGCTGATGCTATTTTAACCATATTTTTCTCTACCTATGCCTGTGAGTCATTATTTTCAGAAATGAATAACTCCCTTAGAAACCATTTGACATATGACTCCAAATCACCATACGTTCTGCTAAAAGTGACATCTTACAATCCTTATATAAGTTATTTGTCATCTAATCTGCAACAACAGAAGTCACACTAGTGTTACTTTAATTTGAATTACACATATAACTAGAACTTTACTACGATACAGTGCAAAATTTGCTTTTTTGAAGCAAATAGAGTTTTGAGTTGTTAGTATTTAGTTTTATTATTTTCCCAATGATCACAAGTCAAAATTATTTGATGGCATTTTGGTTCATTATGGCTCGCCACCCCTGTATTAGAGTGTTTATGTAAGTGTCAGTATGTTATGGCAGTTTATTCCATTTAGTTGACTGCTTCCATGTGCAGTTAATTTTGCTTTAATGTGTCATGTATTACAGTTGTTTTCTTAAGTTTTATAATTGTATTAATTTAAGTTTAAGTTAAAATACCTTTTTTTTAAACTTAAATATACACTGCTAGCCACCGTAAATGCAACACCAAGAAAGACGAGATAGCACAACAAAATTTGTTTTGTAGATAACATGTTGTGACCAAGTATCAAATGATTAAATTTATAGATTTCGGAAGTGGGTCTGCCAGAATCAGTAGCCAGGGTAGCCGCCATTGTTGGTGATCACCGCTGCCACACGTCTCGGTATTGATTTAAAGAGACATTGGATGTGTTCTTGGGTACAGCAGACCAAGCAGCTTCCACATGTTGCCAAAGTTGATCTGGTGTGGCAACTGGGGGTGTAATCTGGGTCAATTATTGAGCAATCATGGACCACATGTTTTTTATCGGTGAAAGATCCGGAGAGCGGGCGGGCCAGGGAAGCAATTCAATCTGGTGATTGACGAAGAACCTTTGGACAATGTGTGCCACGTGTGGTTGCGCATTATCCTGTTGAAATATGGCTTTGGCCAAGCCCTAAAGATAAGGAAGGACAACTGGCTT
Organism: Trichonephila inaurata madagascariensis; assembly: GCA_019973955.1. Lineage (NCBI taxonomy): Eukaryota > Metazoa > Arthropoda > Arachnida > Araneae > Nephilidae > Trichonephila > Trichonephila inaurata. The sequence continues at coordinate 48,314 of BMAV01010545.1, read as the reverse complement.
CAACACCTCGGAGATGTAGCGCTGACAGTTTAAAGTACCGGCAATGCGTACTAGAGGAGTGCGAGAGTGATATCCAATACCGCCCCGTACCATAATACCCGGTGCAGGACCAGAGTGGCGGTGCATAACGCAGCTGTTGAGCATCCTCTCTCCACGGTGTCTCCAGACTCGAATCCGACCATCGTGGTGTTGCAGACACATGCGTGACTCGTCAGTAAAGACAACTGCGTTCCATTCTGCCGCCCACATCCTTCTTTCATCGCACCATTGGCGGCAGAGACGTCTGTGGTTCTGCGTCAAGGGTAGACCAAGCAATGGACGTCTTGCGGACAGACCACTCTGCTGTAAACGGCGTCGAATGGTACGCGCAGACACTGAATGATGCGTTACAGACTCGATGTGCTGTGCTATGGTTCGTGATGTGACTGAGCGATCCGTCATTGCCATGCGCACAATTTGCCTGTCCTCACGTGAAGTGGTGAACTGAGGTGGATGCGATCGACCACGTCGGTCCGTCGTACCCTCCTGCATCCAACGGACACATATCCGCATTACAGGTACTTGGTTTCTTCCAACACGACTACTGATTTTCCTGAAAGATAATCCACAATCTGGGTAGGCCACTATCCTTCCTCTGTCGAACTCGGATACTTGAGCAAAAGCTGATCGCTGTTTTCTACGAGACATAACTGATCTTTTTTTGTAAAAACCACAAGAAAAACACAATTGCCGAACTTGAAATCGTCGAAATCTCCAAGCCTTAAATAGCGCTTTGAAGTGTCGCCACAGGCGCGCGTGATGTGTGTCTGCGCTGAAATTCTAATCATTTGCATATCTCACCTCCTCTAATGCATGTTGTAAATTTCATGTTATTTGCATGCTTCCTTCAGGGTGTTGCATTTACGGTGGCCAGCAGTGTACTTGGAAATTAATTTTTTAAAGATGGCAGAGGGAAAAAAAGGAGAAAGCAATGAAAGATTTGAATCTTTACAAAGTAAGCTTGATATGAAAGAAAACAGATATTGGACAATCCATAAAAAGTTATTACATTTTACAGTCAATATAAGAAGAAAGTTCCTGATGTTAATCTATTTAGCGACAGATGCAAAATCAGTGTTTTGATTCTATTTTGTCAATAGCTCAGATAAAACTCATGACTCCATTATGAACTATATATTTATTCTCACAACTTCTTTTTACATACACATCAGAATTGCTGGGCTTGTGCAAACATTCTGCCCAGCATTGCAATGTTACAACATTCAATAAATTTCATGGCTTTTTACAATATTTTTTTATTAAAAATTGAATGCTATTAAAATAATTATAAATCAGAAATAATTCACTAAAAATGCACACTCTACTAACAGGTTAATTACAACAGCCTAAAAATAAGTAAACTCTTGTAACGCTAGCGAAAGAAATTCATTTTCTCATGGGCAAGATGCATACTTTAGAAATAGGTCTTTTGGTCAAACCATTTTGATTCTTGATCTTTACACAACCCTAATTCTGTTATCGTTTCCAGGATATACCTCGATCAATCTGCCCATTTGCCATTTATTGACTGTTATCCTCTTTAATAAGGACTAAATCAACCACTCTAGCATTGTCTTTTTCAAATTTCCGCTTAGATCTCTATCTCTATCTTGGAGATTACTTAAGTAATTATTACTCTATCTTTTCCATATAGACTGCCCAACTTTAGTTAATCTCTGATATATGTTTAATCAATTAGTTTCTATATGTATTATATTTATTTCACTAATGGAAGCAATTGGTCTTCCAATCAAAAAGTGAGCTGGGGTCAAAACCGACAAATCTATATCTGTTGACAAAGGGGTGAGAGGACAGGAATTCAAAACTCCCTCAATTTGAGTCACAATGGTTACAAACTCTTCATAACTAAACCTAGAATTGCCTGCCTCACGTTTAAAATGGAATTTAAACGACTTTACGCCAGCTTCCCATAATCCGCCAAAATTTGGTGCTCTGGGAGGGAGAAATTTCCAATTTATATTTTCATCTTGTAAGAAATCAGCCAATTCAGGATCGGGATTTATCACCAACTTGTACAATCTCTTGAGTTTGGCATTAGCTCCTTTAAATGTTTTACCATTGTCAGAAGATATTAGAGAGGGTCTTTCTCATCTAGAAATAAATCTCTTGAATGAGGCAATAAATGCCTGAGTTGTTAAATCTGTCACTAATCCAAAATTACATCTTTAGTGACAAAACACACAAACATCGAAACGTATACAAAACTACATTTACGCTGTTTTACTCTTGATCCAACAGGGTCCAATAAAGTCAACACCACTGCAACCAAAAGGAAAATTTTCCTTAACTCTTTCTTTAGGCAAATTGCCCATTATTTGTTCACAAGTTATAGGTTTCACTTTAAAACATCCAAGACAATCATATACTATTTTCCTATATACATTACCTCCTCTAAGAAGCCAAAATCTCTGTCTCACTTGATATAGTAAGGACTGTGGACCTAGATGAAAGTATTTTAAGTGAAAATATTCTACATTTAAATTCGTTAATTTATGGTTGCAAGGTAATATAGGAAATTTTGCATTCAAAGTTCAAATCACTATTACAAACTTTACCACCAACTCTCAAAACACCATCTTGATCTAAGAAAGGCTTTAAACTTTTTATTAGTCTTTCTGCAGACACCCTATTATTTTCTTTCAAACTCTTTATATCCCTTTTGCACTTAGTTGAACAATTTTCATTAAGTCTAGCTCTGCTCGGTTGATCTGGACATCTAAAGGTCCTCTCCTTTTTTCTCCCCTGCAATTTCCAGTGAACCTAAAAATAACATTTGAATTATTTTAGTGTATCTATTACTGATATTTAACAGGACAGTTATACATGTTGACTTTGTCACATTTAAATTAACACAGTGTGTTGCATTTCTTTTTAATCCACAGATAAATTCATCATTATCAGTCACTGGTGAAAGAATATCTTTTTCCAGATAATCTTTCGTTGCTAAAAACATCAGTCCTTTCCACCACAAAGAGTTGTTGTGCAGACTCAACAGGTCTAGACCTCTGGACACAAGGTCAGCTGAGTTCTGTTCTGAAGAAACATGCCACTGCTCTGCATTAATCAGATGTTTTGGGTTGCAGCAACTCGATTTGTCACAAAGGTTTTAAGCATGTTGGGCTCCTTCTGGGTCCATGACAAGACAATAGTTGAATCACTCCACAGGTACATGGGGGGTGTTTTCATTTGTAAGGCAGTCTCAACTATCAGCTTTGCAAAGAGGATGGCGGCACACAGCTCGAGCCGCGGCATTGTGCCAAACTTCACCTTTGTTGCACCATTTGGAGATTGAGAACGGCAATATATTACTGCTCCGTAACATCTCTCTAAAGCATCAGCAAAGCCGTGAAGCTCCACCCTTGTCGCTTGATGTTGCACAATACATCTACCAATGCAAATACTGCTTACACTGTTGAAGTACTCAAGGAAAAGATGCCACTCTTTGGCTCTCTAGAAAGCAACTTGTCGATTTTAAGACTCTGCCTGAAGATTGTGGCCCTAGCGATTACCGGATCCAATAGTCCTAATGGATCAAAAAGTCTAGCTATTGTCGAAAGGACACATCTCTTGGTGTCGGAGTCTTTTAATTCCACTGCGATTTTAAAAACAAAACTGACCTTGTGACTTCCAGGACACTCCCAGCGTCTTGGTTTCGATGGGATTCTCGAACTCATGATCTTCGGTGATGTTTGAAGCCAGCTCGGGATGGCTACTACCCCACATGTGCAATTGCATTCCTTGTTTATCTAAAATGCCGGAAAGTTTTCTTCATGGCTTTAGCTTCCTTTAAAGACGATGTGCCACAAAGAACGTCGTCCATATAAAAATGTTCTCTAAGAACATGTGAAGCTCTTCCCTTCATCTCTCAGTAGCTGCAGCAAAGTTCTCGTTGCTAAAAAGGGAGCGTTGACAGTACCATATGACACTGTTTTTATCTCATAGGTTTTCACCGGATCCTTTGGACTTTCCTTCCACAAAATTCTGAGCAACGACTGAGTATCCAACAATGAGTATCCTTCAGTACATCTGCTGTAAATGCTTAAGGATGCTCTGTAAATTTAATCATACTGGTAAATGTTTGCCACAACTACGTGGCAGCAGAGTTACACTGTAACAAGTAAGCCTGAAAGCCAAGTAAAGAAAAGCCTGAATAATAACCATATATGCCCTTGGAAATTCTTTATTAATCAGCAATTGTTCAATAGTGCAATTGAGAATTCATTAAAAACAACTTCCAAACATAATGTCAAAAACATTCCAGACACAGCAGTTGAAAAACAACACTTCTGAGCAGACACCAAATATCTTCATTGACTTAAAAACCTGCTAGTAAGAGAGTGAGTATCAATGCATCGCTAATTAGATCGAGATATTAAAAGGGAATCAAAGTTATATCATCTCATTTATATATCTATCGCTCCGGAAGTCACCGACTTCCGATCACGTGATCAAATGTCACGGAAACACGTGACCGCCACTCAATTGGGAACGATCGTCTATCGACCATTCAGCGACCAATATCCAAAAGGGGATAAGACTATTTACCTTTTGGTTAACAGTAAACAGGTCATTTTGAATCAGTCCTCCATTATATTGTATGGAATTTAACGATAGCCCATTACTTGTAGGATTGGAAGCGTTAAAGACCATTTTCAACTTGATTTTGCTCTTTTCTGGCCGAAGGATGCCATGGTGTGGCATATAATAGGTGACTTCCGAGTTGTCATTCTCTGCAAACAGCCTCTTTCATGTGACCAAGTTGTTCATACTCGTGTATAAAGTCTCTACAATTTTAGGTATTTAAGATCTCTGATTAATCGAGTCCACAGCATATTCAGTCGTTTTAGAGCGATATCCCTTGACACACATAAACAATTCGGTTCGTCTTTAAGAAGCATTTTAACCACATACCGACCCTCAACATCTCTAGAATGCGTTTTTAGGAAGTGATCCTCACAGAAAAGGGCTTCTTTATTCATAGTTCTCTCTTCCTCAATGTTTACCAATTGCCAAAACATTTTTAAAGTCTGATTTAAATCTCCTTTAATTAATCCACAATGAACCCGTGCTTCAGTATCCACAAAACTATTGATCCCTGAAGCCACGAACTCAAACACAGTAATTTGGAAAATAAGATAGGAATTTTCAGAACGAATTTGCCCAATACATAATAATTCATAAAAAAATTTCTGCACCCAATTAACAATCAATGGGACCTGGCACGTAAAAGGAATTATGTGTTAAATTAATATTTTCAGGAATTAATCCTTTCACATTTAGATTTTTAACTGGAGTTAAATCAGTAATTATATCCACAACTAACATTATTATTCTCTTTTTATAACTGCCATCGGAATTTGAGATTTCAGTAGTTATGCAATTTTTAGCAGATATAGACGAGTCATTTAAACACATGACCAAAATATTTACTTTTTCTTTTTTTAATCCCAATTTTTCTATGAATTTCTTAGTTATAAGATGTGTCATAGACAGCTGACATCAAGCAAAGCTCTTATTTCCCTCTTCTCACCAAATGAATCTTGTACAAACACTTAAGGCTCTGTTTTCGGTAAATGTTAACGAATAGGACCCAAATTCGGTATATTTTTTCAGATATAAAAGTACTCAAACATTTATATTGCATTCTGGCTTCAATATCCTGTAGAGTCTCTTATTTTATCATACTAGTCATTTTTATCCCCGATTTGACATATTTTTTTATAAAACGTGTTTCGCATTTGTTTTCCTATTTCATAATGCTAAATGTGCTATCCTTTTACATCTTAAAAGAAAAAAACTAATTATTTATGAAATATTTTGAAATTTTAAAAACACTGTATTATAAACAAATGTATGATTTACAATGTCAAAATTTTTTATAAAAATTGAGGTATTTTTTCTGTCTGAAAATGTGCTCCGCGTTAAGCTCACGCTCTTGTGCATATGGCAAAAACAGCCTTAACTTAACTTAAAACCACACTTGTACTTTCCCTCTGATTTATTGTAAAGACAGCATTACTATCTTTCTCTGAAACCTCTACAGGGAGGGAAAAAAGTATTAAATACTCGCACATCAGCATTTAACAAAAGAGACGACCTTGACCTGCTGTTTAATTTACAAGGCTTAGCTTTGCACTTTGACACTGTACAACCTACTTTTAAACATAGAAAGCATAGTCATTTTTTAACAATCTCCATTCTATCATTTACCAAAAGTTGTTTAAATTTTATACAAAAAGAAATAGCATGGTTGTCACAGCAATATAAACATTTCGATTCATTGACATCGTACAAAAAAAACCCCACTAGCTGCACTTTTTAATCCTTTTCTCTCGAACCCACTCTTAATGAATTTATTTTGTCTGAAACCCAAATTTATCTCATTTCTACTCAAAACTTTTGAAGACATAAACAAATCCAACTCACGACCAAGCTTATCTGGCTTGTACCAGTTTTTGCCCATTTTAATATTGATATAACTAGTCAGTGGAATTAATTATCTGATCAGTAACACTGGCACAACTCATTAAATTCACTAACGTTTCTCAATTTGCAATAGTAATCAAACAGTGCTTCAATTCTAGAAGCAAACTGAACACAATTTTCTTTCGCTAATTTTTGGGACCTTTGAAATTGATTGAGCAATACCCGAGGTGTTGGCTGAAATTGTTTTAACACTTTTTTTTTAACTGCTTGATTTTTTTATAATTACCCAGTTCCTCATAAATTATTAAATTTCCCACCTTTTCTCCCAACATATTCCATAAAATTTCTGCTTTTAATCTCGCTTCCACATTTTTTGTCTCAAAAGCTTTTTCTAAAGATTGAAAAAAGAAATTAAAGACTTGTGTATTAGAAGGGACAGGTATTGTTAGAGTTTTTATACTTTTAATTGAGTTTTCAATATCAGAGGGGAGAGATTCGAAATCTTCACTTTTACCTTGCACTGTGGGGACAATTTACTTCTAGCATTAGTTAACTCCAGCTACTCTTTTTAATTATTCTAATTTAATTTTTTCAAAATCAATTTTAGCTTTTTCAGATTCTAATTTAAATTTTTCTTGTTTAATTTTAGCTTTCTTTTCTGCCAAAACACCATCAATTACACTTTGTAGAAACTTTTTATCAGTCTCAAAGATTTCACTATCAATTTTTTTAATTCTATGCTTTTTGGATTCTTAGGTATATCTAACCCTAACTCCTTGGCGACGAGCAAAAGCTCGTCTTTTATAAGACTTTTAACTGTCGACATTTTTACACATTACCTTAAGGTTGTTTTCGCCATATGTACGACAGCGTGAACTTGATGCGGAGCACATTTTCGGACAGAAAAAATGCCTCAATTTTTATAAAAATTTGTGACATTGTAACTCATGCATTTGTTTATAATATAGTGTTTTTAAAATTTCAAAATATTCTGCAAATAATTAGTTTTTCCTTTTAACAGACAAAGGGATAACTCATTTAGCATTACGGTTTAGGAGAAAAAACGTGAAACACACATTTTATGAAAGAAAAAAGTGTGTGTGTACTTATGTACACACGTAAGAAGTTATACTTCTTTGGCTTAACAAGATTAAAATTTTTTGCAGGGCAAGCTGGGCCAAGGACGAAAGGCGGTCACGAGCAGAGTTGAACGATACTAACCTTCAGTCAATCGAACCAGCCAAACCTGATATAATCACGATTTAAATAAATTTAAACACCCCCGCAAAGGGACAGTAGGAGGGGGTTGAAGGCGGGAATGATCTGTCCCGTTCTGCATATTTCTAGACAAAGCATTTTCGTATCCGTTCCTATGGAACGCAAAGCAAAGGTTCGCTGACGCGGGGAGGGGGATATAACTCAGTGGTAGAGCATTCGACTACAGATCGAGAGGTCCCCGGTTCAAACCCAGATGCTCCCTTCTTCAGGGAAGTGAAGATAAATATTTTTTTGAGAAATTCGAAGGCGGGAATGATCTGTCTCGTTCTGCATATTTCTAGACAAAGCATTTTCGTATCCGTTCCTACGGAACGCAAAGCAAAGGTTCACTGACGCGGGTGTATAGCTCAGTTTTAGAACATTCGGCTGCAGATCGAGAGGTCTCCGGTTCAAACCCGGGTGTCCCCTTCTTAAGTGAAGAGAAATATTTTTCTGAGAATTTCGAAGGCGGGAATGATTTGTCTCGTTCTGTATATTTCTAGACGAAGGATTTTCGTATCCGTGACGGTGTGCGTCACATCCGTGCGCTATTTCTCTAACGCTCCAAAAGAAGTATAACTTCAAAAATGTGTCAAAACTCGGATAAAAATGAGTAGTATGATGAAATAAGTTTCTCTACAGGATAGTGAAGCCAGAATATAATATTAATGTTTGTGTGTGATCTGAATAATATCTGAAAAATATTTTATATCTGAAAAAATATTCTGAATTCGGCCCCTATTCTTTAACATTAGCTGAAGATAGCCTTAATTTGAAACCAAAATAGGAATCAAGGGAATCGCAGTGAATACTTCGAATTTCATTGGACTCTCAGAATACAGAAATATCCTCTATGAGATAAACTTTCACTGAAGAAATTCTATTTTCACTTTTTTTGGTGCACAGTTCTCTCACACATTCTCTCATTTTCAAGCTAGCTCCACACACTTTTCCACTCCGGTCTATATAGATCAAATGTTTTGACTCTATTTTGTCGATAGCTTAGATAAAACTCATGACTCAATTACAACACAGTCTCTTGTGGACTATATTTCTCACTTCTTTTTACATACACATTGAAATTGCTGGGAATGCGCAGTTGGACTTGCACAAATAATCGGATATAGTATTTTACTGTTCAAATGATTTTTTTTTGTTTAAGATTCTGTGTGTTTGAGAAAGAAACTACTGTATATTTTTAAACATAAACAGAGTATTCTTTCTTTAAAAATTTACCCGATATATATATATATATATATAACCGAAATTGGAAAAACAAACTGTTACTTTCGTTTGGGTGAAAATGTTGCCAAGCAGGCAAAACGTGGAATATTTTCCTTTGAAATAGCTGTTAAGAAAAATGCCAGACGCCAATGTTAGTTTTGTTTCTGGTTACCCTATATGAAGCTACAACAATTTTTTCGTGCATTATTTCATTCACTTTCTATGCCAGTCTTATTTTCTGTTCTAATTTATGTTTTGGAAAATGAGCTGGAAGAGAAATTTGTGTATGGCAAATTTTAAACCGCATTTGTTCAAACTTTAAAAAACAGTATGTCTACTCAGAATTTCTCTGTAAATGATTAGTGAATGAGTAAATAAATGAGTAATCTGTAAGGGAGTTTGTGAAAGGAAAAAGAAACATCTTGAATTAGGGGAGATGCAAACATAAAAAAAAAGCTTGTGGTCAAAGGAAAAACACCCCACATGCTTATTATGTGGATTCAGATATCTCAATGATTGATTGTAAATTTTACAAACTATTCATAAACTCAGATTTTTACTTCAGTGTTGAAGGATTTATGTAACTTTTTTCTTTTTGAATAAAGGTTGTATTGAAAACATCCTTGTACGGCCGCGGTAGCTTAGAAGTCAAGGTATCGGATCGTGGTTGATATGTAACGAGTTCGAGCCCAGTACCATTAAAGACCCGCCATGTAGGGGAGCGATGCACGTTAAATCTTTCGAAAGCTCAAACGTCCTCTCATTGGTGTGGTGTGGTAGTTAGGAGAGGGGAGTGCCAGCTCAGGTGTTGTCCTCGTCACTTGACAATGGTTTAAAATAACGAGGTCCGTCGCCAAAAGCCCTCGTGAGCTGAGCAGTGCGACTTTAATATTCACTCACTCAAAACATCTTTATAATATTAGGAAAAATATATTTTCAATTTTTGCTAGTGCAAACAATAAAAACAAGTGAGAAGGGCTTTGTTGAATGTATGGTTTTATCAACATGTGAATTCAAAATGTTGGGTGGAATTCATAGATTTTAAATCACAACCTGAGGGAATTAATAAATTTAGTTTATACAGGCCATCTTGCTAAATTTTTTTGAAGACATCTTCAAACAAAAAAAAGTTGTTACATAGTTACTTCATATATTTCTGTTACTTTTCATATTATAATTGAGCAATAGAAGATAATACCTGAGTACAAATGTAATGAAAACATAGTTTTTTCAGAATGAAATAAGTCTGGCAGTATATTATCGGACGATTATCTTAGAAGTCAAAAATTTTGTAAATCTGCAAATTGTATTTTAATGAATAAAATTCTCAGAGGGAGAGAGAAAACACTAAAGAATGTTTGGAAATTCAAACTATATAAATTGAATTATATTGTCAGATTCTCATTCTGAAGTGGTATTGGGCTTGTAGTATATGGTCTGTGTCTCATTACTTGGAGTTTACAGGGGAAGAGGTCATCACACAAATCTATTTTAGTTGTTATCATGAAAGTAATTGAAAGATTTTTTTCACTCAAGAAACAAGAAAAGGAATAAAAATGGGCATCCTGATCTGAGTAAAACATCTATGGACAAAAATTCTTTCAGATTGAAGAAATTTAATATATTGAGAAATCTAATCAGTTTTACTGCCAAAAGTTTAGGTGCTGATCAGGGATTAAAAAACGTGTTTGTGTAAAACATAGTATTTATGCAATAAAAGTATTTTTTTTTTTATAGTTATACTTCTCTATAGAGTTCTAAATGCTATTTTAGTTATCCCTATTATAACAAATGATTTCATTATTTTTTTTATTTAAATAACATTTAACATATAAGTGAGTTAAAATGTTTATTTTTTGCTTTATAAACTGTTTTTGAGGAAAAACTTTATTTTATTAATTAATTAAACATTTTTTTAACTGACTTGTGGATCAATTTTCTTTATAAAATATCGGGTTGGGGGGAAAGTTCTGTCATATTTTAAAGAAAACATTTGAATGCATTTATAAAAATATGTGTTTAATATTAATCAATTATATATGCTCCATTATTTGTTACAACTTGTTGCCATCTTTCAGGTAACATATAAATTCCTATTTTGTAGAAATTCTCGTCCTTGAGGTTAAAATAGTCAGCAACTGCCTTAGAAACACTTTTTTTTTTCGTTAGATAATTTTGCAGAGATCTGAACAGATAATAATCAGATGGTGCAATGTCAGGTGAATACGGTGAATGACCAAGGACTTCCCATCCTAACGTATTCAGTTTTTGTTGTGTCACCATTGCAGTATGTGGTCGAGCGTTATCGTGGTGGAACACTATTCCTTTTCTGGAGGCTAATGCTGGCCTTTTTTCTTTGATAGCTGCATTCATTTTATCTAATTAATTGCCGTAGAGATCCACGTTGAGGGTTTTCCCCTGTTTCAGCAACTCGTAGTACACTGGACCTTTCCTGTTCCACCACAAACAAAGCAGTACTTTTCGTTGATGGATATTTGGTTTTGCAACTGTTGCAGATGATGTTCCTGGTTTGCAGTAAGATTTTTTTCTCTTAATATTCTCGTAAAGAATCCACTTTTCATCTCAGTAATAAGCTTGTCCAAAAACGGCTCCACATTGTGTCTAATCAGATGTGATGAACACATTCTTACACGATCAGACAAATTCTTTTCCGTTAATTCATGTGGAACCCAAACACTTCACTTTAACACAAACCCAAGAGATTTAATGTGATCTCCAACAGTTGTATGATGAATGCCAAAATCTTCTGCAATTTCTTGACTTGTTAAATGTGGATTATTTTCCAACATTGATCGCAAAACATCATTATCGATCTTGGATGGTCATCCAGATCGATTACTTTCTCGGAGGCTCAGTTCCCCGGAACGAAATTTGCTAAATCATCTTTGACAAGTACGAACATTTACAATATCTTTTCCAAATACCGCACATAAATTTTTACATGCAACCGATGCGTTGCTTCCTTTTTGGAATTCATACAAAATGCAGTGTCATAAATGCACTTTATCTACTGACACGTTTTTCACTTTAAATATTACAAGTAAATGATGAACGGTAAAAAAGGACTCTTTTTATATTATACAGCATCTAAAAACAAAAATCCGAATGACTCACTAGCCAGATGTTTTTTTTTATTTACAACATAAATCACCTGCCTAATTAAAATACGATAGAACTTTCCCTCCAACCCAATATATAGGTACTATATGAAATAATTATACATTGTAATGGGGGCAAAACATATATAGATAATACTCCATTTTTTTCGTTCTTTTTTATTCCTTAAGAATATAATAGTTTATTTTCATTGTTTTTCTATATTTACATGAATTTTCTTGGATTGTTAACTTTTGTCAAATGTGTTAATGTATTTTTTAAAATATTCTTTTGATTATAATCAATTAAAGTAATTTTTAAATGTTTAATTTTAACTTGGTAAAATACAATGTTTTGTTTCTCATGTATAATTTTTCTTTTTTTTTTTTAATTTAACAGTCCGTATCCAGAACTACTTAAGCAGTTTAAAGATATGTTGGGATTTAAAGAGAATGGTGATAATATAGAGGCTATTCCCCAGAGAATTGTAGACCTTGAAAATAGAAGAAATGAAATAGAAAATGCAGCAGATATTGGTAGTTATTATGGAATATTTTTTATATACTTTTCCTTTTATGAGTTTTTCATTTTGATGTGTGTGTCTTGGTTTTTTTCCACTAAAAAGATACTTATATTGATTTATTTTAAAATTCTTAAAACTGTTGAGCCAAAATTTAAATTTCATTTAGTTTATAATCCTGTAACTAACCATTTTTTAGATGTTTTAACAAATACAGATTAAGAACAAAAAAGCAAGAACATTTGCTTTTGTTTTCCACAGAAAACCTTCCATTCATCTCCATAAATGCTAGAACAAATTCTTCACTGTTGTCAATAAAACAACTTATAAAATTGCTTAGTTATTTTTTTTCTTTTGCAATCAATTCATTTTTTTTTTCTTTTTATCTTGCTGTTTTACATGTATTTTCTTACTCCATTACTGAAGTTTATGTTTCAAATGAGCAGGTTGAAGAACAGTTCTTTTAAAAAAGAGTTAGGCAAGATTGTTACTTAAAGAATATTTCTTTAAAATGATTTTTCATTTAAAAAAACTGTATTCCTCATCCTTGCTTGCAAAAACAACAATTTTGCCTTTTAAGAAAATTCGTTATAGTTAAGAGGTATTATATTGGAGTTTTCACACACAAAACTGTACTCAGGCTCAAGAGGATATCAGATGTAAAACTGGAAAAAGAAATGTGTGTTCTGATTAGTGCTCTCTTTTTGAGGAAGGGGTTCAAAATAAATCATTGATCATGACCTTGGAAGAAATCTCATTTCTGTGTTTGGATATGTACTGAAAGAGAAACTTTATGGTAGAATTTTTCCTCAAAAAATTTTTTTAAAAGAAAAGTCAAATTAAAAATACTGAAAAATTAAAACACTGAATTTTATTTACTTAATGAAAAAAATGTTATAAATAATTATAAAAAGAATAGAGACCAGAAAAACAGCTAATACAGTGAATAAAAGGATGAACTAAATGGCATCTAGAGAGTTTCAACAAAAGGAATATTACGAAGAATCTGTTTCAAACAATTTTCAGATTTAATATTCATGAAACATGCACACAATGATTAGTATTTTAATAGTTGAATATATATTTAATATTATAGTATGTATTTAATTTATTACTTTATCATAGAATATTGTCTGCATGCATTGATTTATTATCTTTATCATGTATAAAATTTTACTTCTATTGAATAGATATATAGCAACAAAACACTATAAATTCTATTTTTTGAAATTAAGTTCAGACAAATCTTACAAATAGCTCCTCGTATTGTTATAAAACATCTACAGTGGACTCTCAATAATTCGATGTTGGAAGGACCAATGAAAAACATTGTATTATCAAGAGGGTGAAAAAAAATCCCAAAGTACACAAAGATAAATTTTTTTCTAACACATTTAAATTTGAAACTTTGTTATAAAACAACAATTGTACATATGTAGAAAACTATTTTAAAGTATTTTTAAAAAGTACATATTATACAGAAGTTAAAAGTCCTATACATAATTAATACATACAGTACATAATTTTTTTGATGAAAAAAACTCTGCCTTCCTTCCTCAGTGGTACAACAGTCCAGGGTGGGCCTTGGCCTTCTCAAGAAGCCTTTTTCAGGCCACCCTTCTTCCTGCTAGTGTTCTCCAATTCCTAGTTCTTAAAAGTAGGAAATCTTTTTCCAGGCCATCAATCCATCTAAGGTTTAGCCTGCCCTTCGTTTGCCAGTTGGTCTGTACAAAGACCGAATATTTCAAAATCCTATTCTCAAGTCCCTTAAACCTTTTCCAAGTCGATTCCTAGAAGACAGCCCAGATAAATTTTCTTCTTGTGATTTCGTAACAAGGGTTTTTTTAAGGGGTGGGGTTGTTAGCCCTACACCCAACCCCCAAACCTGGAGGACTGGTGCCATTTTAGTCGCCTTCTGCGACACGCATGGGCTATGTTGGGACTATTCTTTCACACCCAGTCACCACACGGGTGGATGATAGAATTCTGCTATCTTAAAAAATTTGTTATTGGTTCCCTCACACACTGTCCCCCAACACCATTGTTTCTTCAAGGCAAGATCCAGTCTGGTCCTTGCCCTATTGGGTGCCACATGCCATAAGTCACACAGATGAGTCATAAATTGAGGTGTCCCTCCAACCCAAAATACACAATCCTACATATCTCTTTTTCACAATTGCGGACCATCCTTTCTCTACACATGTGTTGCAAGGCCACGTGTTAAACAAAAGATATGGAGGGCTGAGAACAAGTGAGGCTGGTCTATTGTCCACTTGAAGAAGGAAAGCAATAAAAGTGTCTTTTGGCTTGAGGAATCGAGGAACACAAGGAAGGGATGGTAGACAGATGGTCATCAAAGGGTCTACCTTACAAGAGAGACATGCAGAGACAATACAACACAAAACATGGAAGCTCTAACCTGTTTGCTACAGGACTCTACATGATAGTGAGGGTTCGAATTATCAAGAAATTTATTAGATAACTTCGAATTATAGCATGTTGTAGTGGGGCCAGACACAGATTTCACTTCGAAATATTGAGTGTACCAAAACATATTGTTTTAGTTCAAAATATCGAGAGTCTTTCTAGGGGCTGAGCATATATTTCAAATTAGCAAAAGGTTCATATTATCGAAGGTTTGAATTAACGAGAGTCGACTGTATATATATATATATATATATATCAATCACATGAGTTAGATAGAATTCGAATATATTCACATGATTAGATTCGAAGTAATTGAGAAAGAATTGTGAGTCTTGAGAAAAATGTTATTTATATTAATCTCATTCCACCATCTATAAAAATAATAGTCTGAACATAAATTTTTTGAAATTTCTAACCTTATTTAATTTTAGAAAATACATTGCTGCCTTGGTACAATTAGATAAAAGTATCAAGATAGTGAATATTAAATGTGCCTCTTTAGAAATAAAAGTAAATAAGTAAAGTATATTATTGGTTAAAAAAGAATTTGAGAATTTTATGTACATTAAATATTGTTTCTTATTACATGCTGTAATAATAATATGAAAATCAAATAGTAATCATGAAAGGAAAATATGTCAATTACAATTCAATTAATATAACCTTGGATTTCATTTGAATTTATTTTTTACTACTGGGATTTCTCATATTCTAAATAGTAAGCTCTCTTAATTGTTTCCAGTGATTGTGATTTTCTGTAATAAAGCCATATAGTGGCACACACAAGAATTTTTCAAGGGATGAGGAGTCCAGGGTCGAAAGTCCACCATTGCTATATCATGTGCCAATACGCCGCCCAAGATATTCTTTTGATTTTGTCGATTTTCAGGAACAAAAACAGTAAAAAATTAATTATTAAGGAGACTTTGTACCCCGAAAATGTCAGACCTATCGTTTTTTTATTTTTATTTATTCTTTGCATTATTATCTTTCGATTGATATATCACTTGTGCATTTCGGAAAGTTAGAAGTTGAACTTTTTAGAAAAAAAAGCTCGAAAAGTATTTTGATAAAAAAACTATTTTCTAAAGAGAAATAAGAACTATAAAAAAAGAATGTGTAATATATAAAGCAGAATATTACAAAAGCAATACAATAATGTCATTTTTTTTCTTTGTGAAATGTGTGCATGTAAAATTTTTGAATTAAGGCATTTTATACTAATAGTTTCATAATTTCAGTTCTTATTCCTGATATATATTTCATACAAATGTAATACTTCAATATTATAAGGAGAAAAAAACTAAAATTTCTGTTGTGACCGGAAAAAAAAATTACTTAACATTTTTCTTGAATTTTCTTGTGCAATTAATACTCTCTAAAAATTGATCATATATAAAAATGTATAGGTTGAAAAATATGAAAATGCGATTATTTTAACGAAAAATATATAACTAATTTCTTAAAGCTGTATTTTAAGTTTGTTTAAGCTTATTATAATTATTTTTTCATAATTATAAACTTTAAAGTGGTTTTTCCAGTTCCTTTTTTGTCAAAACATTAGTGCATTCAAAATGCTACTCCTTCCACAATTATTTTCCAATCACATCCATTTTTTTCCTGTGTGTTGTGTATAAAGCATGTAATAAATTTGGGGATCCATTTTTCTGTAAACTGAATACTTTTTTTAAAAAAAATTTAAATGTAAGAGATATTGGCTTTTTTTTATTGATTTTTAGCATGTATAACAACATATTATTTTTTTCTCGAAAATGATTTAAGTTATTGTAAAATCGATCTCTAAAGTTGTTTAAAACATCCATAAGAATATTAAAAAAAAATTTTCAGGTCAAAAAATTAATAATTACAGAATTAGTAGAATTTTAAAATTTTCCAAATTTTCTTCAAAAATTTAAATTTTTAAACTTGTATGAATAATATGTAAAAAATTTCATCTCGTATCATTTTCTTGAATAGAAACATTGTATAAAATGCTAAAATATAATTTTTAAATACATAAATAAAGAAATTTGTGCAAAGGGTACAAAGTCCCCATAATTACAAATACTTATTTAAATTTTATGTATTATATAGATAGGATTATAATTAGTCAGAAAAAAAAAGGCTTGAGTCTTACAGTAGTAAGCATATGATGTGTGTAACATCTGACATGTTATTATGATAAATGCCAATACTAACTTTTTTCCTGAAAAAATATGAAAATGGGGTATGATTGGAAATAATTTTCTATTGAATAATTATATCTTTAATGAAAATTGTATTTAATTAGCAAAGGGAGGAATATTACCGTATTTTATTAAAAAATAATTATTCTTTATTCGAATTTGGGGAAGAGCAGAGACAATAGACTTATGATAACTAAATATGACATATACTTGTGATTTCAAAGTATTTAAAAACCGATGAAAAACAGCGTCAGTAACAGTACCACTATTGGCATTCAGAAACATTCTAATTTGTGTTCATTTTCGAGCTTGAGTTCATCATTCATAAAAGCATGGCTGACTCCAGCTTTTTAGCAAACTGAAGTTAAAGAAGTTAAAATCACCATAAAATCAGAGGCAGTGATAATTTTTTAAAAGTGCAGAACCACCTTCGTTATATGGTAAAAGTACAATATGCAGGAAATCTTTAATTTTTGAAGTGATAATTTCTATTGGTCGCGATTTGCTAGAGTGAACTTGAATGAACGTCATGCTCGGGAATGTAATGCTCGCTAGGAAGCTTTCACTTGTATTAGGAGAAACATACTCCAACAAGATTGGTCCATCCCTAAAGAAATCACATGACTAAAAGGGGACACGGATTCTCCCAAGAGTTTTTATTCCCTTTTCTTCCCACCCACCCCGAAGCCGAAGCAATGCTCACTCATTAACAGGTACTCCGACAACCTATTCTTCGTATTTTTTCCCTTTATTCTTGTGCCATTATTGAATTTCCTTCTTTTTAGTTTTGAGGGCATGATATATTAAATTGATGCATTTATGCCAACATCCCTAATTATGTATAAATTTAAGATATTTTGTTTTATATAAGAAATTAGTGTTTAAATGTGAAATTAGTGTTTTGTTTATTCTGTGAAATCTTAACTAACTTCAAAATATTATTAATTATTTAACCTAAATCTGCACACATTTTATACTAATGCATCGTTATTGCAGTGCGCCCAACTGGTCATCTTATAAACTTGGCAACCATATGTTTTTGTTTTTATGTTTTCCAAAAGATGAACAGCTGATTCAAACTTCAAAAGAGACAATCCCTAGGAAATTTAAAAATAAATCAGATGATATTTCAATAGAAGAGTATCAAGTTTTAAAGTACATAGCGAGTTATTGCGTTTATAATATAAAATTGGAATGCTACGATTACAAATATAGATTTGTTGTTGATAGAAAATCAATTTCGATTCAAAAAATTTCGAAAGGGCAAAATATTTGAGATTTCTGGATAGAGGCAGGCCCTTCTTTCCTCTTAGGAAAGCTAGGCGCATGCCTAGGACCCAAAAAATTGGAGAGAGAAAAAATTAAAATTACAGAGAACGCGTACAACCACCTAGTGTTTATTTAAAACCCAATTATTTTCTTTTATTTTTTATATCTAAATTATCAAATCTTCGTTTCGCTATCGGCCAAATTATTATGTAAATCACTTGGCTTTTCTTCCCAAATAATATTTTGTTTCATGCATACGGTTATTAAATTATTCTCAAAACTCGAAATAAAATCTTTATCGCAACATTTCTCAAACTGTGAAATGCGCCCACCTAGAAGGGCACGATAACCCTACTTGGGGGAGGCGCGATCATATCGCGAAAAATCGAAAATGAAATATTTAAAATAATTAGCAATTTAATACAATAAATTGCGATTTCAACTAATTTTAAAATAAAATATATTTTTATGTAATAAAAAATTAAATACACTTTCATACTGATATAATACACACTAATATAAGTGAATCAGTACTGCACAAAGTATTTTATGGTTAATTTATCAATATTCAATTAAAAACAAGTTAAGTAATTACTAGTGATTCCCTTGGGCTTGTCATATCAAAAATTATATGTAAAACTTAATATGTATTGATAATTAGTATGGTTTATAATTAAAGTCGTATTGTATTGTGGTTTTACCATCAAAGTACATTTTAATTACTTTCAACACTGTTATTATAAGAAGGGGGTGCGATGAATATTCTGACTGAAAATTGGGTCGCAAATATTGAAATTTTGAGAAGCACTGCTTTATCACAATCTACAACACTCTTTTTTGCTATCATGAATTCCTTTAGATTCTAAACGCACGGGTTATCTGTTGTTCTACAGAACGCCGAGGGTTCAATTGTTCCCCCCCTCCCTATACACCAACAGATTTTTAATCTTTAGCATAAAGATTATGGCTCAGCCCCCTTTTTATCTCTTTTTTTTAAAAAAAAGAAAAACTTAATTCCCTCCTCCTCCCCCATAAAAAAATTATGTGCACACCCTGCTTCAGTTTACTAGTATTATTATTAAATTATTGTGGCAATAAGATTCATAAATCCAAGCTTCTAAATATTTTGTGCAGGTTTGCTTTTTTAGTCGGTGCTTTAAGAGACAGTTGCAGCTCTCCAGTCTTCTCCCTCTGTATCATTAAAAATTAAATATTATACTAAAAAAATATTTTTTTCCTCTTTTTTATACATATGTATTGAAAAATTTCTCTGTATTTACTTATATATTTAAACATTAGACTGGCATAAGACAATTATTCGTATGGTAAATTGTTTCTCATCAACAAAGTTTTTAGAAAATCAGTGAAAATATTCGGATTATTCCTAAAGCAGGCAAGAGTCCATTTATTGAGGTATATTCTTTATTTTATGACCTGCCCAAGATTTCTAATAAAAAGAAGGTTGAAAATGACCAACTTCAGAAAATACTCTTTTTTTGAGAGAGAGATAGTTGACATAATTTCAAATCAGCAAACACACACGTGCAATTTCTTCAATTGTTCATTTTTTAAAACTGCAAATGGTAATTATTAATTTTACTTTTGATTTATTTGTATTTTCCCTTAAGACTTAAAAATGTACAAATATTTTTATCATATTAAGGTAAAATCAAAACGTTTTTTTATTTGCTTTCCTTTACAAAGGTGGCAGTGAAAATAATGTTCAGCTTAATACAAAATCTATTATTTTAATTTTTTTTTTTTTGTAAATTTTCCGTTTAACATCAGTTAATTTTAAGACTTTTGTCTATATCTATATATAAAAGAAAGTCGTGTTAGTTACACTTATTTGCATAACTCAAGAGCGGCTGTACGATGTATTTAAAATTGGTGGGTGTTGGGCAGAGCCGGGAGAGCCGGACATAGGATACTGTTTATCCGTTTAACTTAGCGATTTCCGTGTGACTTAGTATAAAACGTCAGTCACTATGAAATGTGGTATTAACAAAAGAATCAGACTTCCAGTATAACAAAACGCAAATGACAGCTGTATAATGTAATGGGCGTATGGATGACAATTTGATTTTGTAAGAAATCAATATTAAAACTATTTCTATTAAATAAATAATTAACAATCATAATGTTATGATGTAGCCATTGCCCATTCAAATAAAAGTGAAGTGAACTATAAAACGCGGTATAACAAAACGCATCAGACTTGGAATAAAAAAACACAAATGACAGCTAAGAAGGGTTATAAATTTGATTTTTGTAAAAATCAATATTAAAACTATTTCAAATAAATAAAAAACAATCATAGTAATGATGAAGCCATTGCCTATTTAAATAAAAGTGAAGTGAACTATAAAGGTTGGTAAACCAAAACGCATCAGACTTGGAATAACAAAACGCACATCTCAAAAACTAAGAAATTTTTGCCCTATGAATGAATGGTTGAAAATTTGAGTTTTGAAATAAATTTTTAGGTGAATTGAAGTGAAGTTTAATTAACAATGCTGCACCAAGACGATCGAATTTTTTCCCGAC
This sequence comes from Trichonephila inaurata madagascariensis, assembly GCA_019973955.1. Classification (NCBI taxonomy): domain Eukaryota; kingdom Metazoa; phylum Arthropoda; class Arachnida; order Araneae; family Nephilidae; genus Trichonephila; species Trichonephila inaurata. The sequence continues at coordinate 27,281 of BMAV01010545.1, read as the reverse complement.
AAAGCCGTGATGCAAAAAGGGGATACGAAACACTGCAAATGAAAGGACTGAAGAAGAACAAGAAATTGCACGTGAACAGCGCCGCGTTAGTATGGCTCGACTTCGTGCTTCTCAATCACAGCAGCAAAGTGAGGCAGCCCGTGAAACGGCTCGGTTTGCAATGCAAAATCCTCAAGCGAACAACAGAGGTCAACAAATAGATAATTTGCGACGCAGAACAAGGGGATTTATCAAGTGCTGATTTGAAACGAGCAGCGTTTCGATACGATTGCGGGAATGATTACAACGCATCCTAGCGTTTGCATTGGGCAAATGGACGTTGTTTGCGAGTATTGTGGTGCATTAAAGTTTTCCGGAGAAACCCCCGGATTATGCTGCTTTAGTGGTAAAGTGAAATTGCCATTGTTGACTCCGCCACCTGAGCCATTGTAAATAATTTCTGTAATTTTGTCTCATCAAAAGACGAACGTATCAACAATGTATTTCCAAACATTATTTCTGACTACAAAAATAATGAATGGTTGAGTGAGCGAGCAATTTTAGCGGCTAAGAATAAAGTGTAGATGACCTGAACTACAATTCAAAAAGATCATTGGAACAATTTCATTCAAATCTATTACTGCGTCACAAATGAAGAAGCCACCACACAACTATCCAATTGAATTTTTAAACTCCTCGGGTGTGCCTGGCTTACCACCGCACAATTTATGCCCCAAGGTTGGCCTGTGTACAAGCTTCGAAACATAAACCAAAAAACCTGTGCAACGGTACGCGTTTGGTGGTTAGAAAATTGATGAACAATGTAATTTACGCGACGATACTGAAAGGAAAATTCAAAGGTGAGGAAGTTCTCATTCCGAGGATCCCATGATCCCAACCGATATGCCGTTTGAAATTTTAAAACTTCAAATTTTCCGATCCGTCTTGCATTTGTCATGACCATCAACAAATCACAAGGCCAATCCTTAAAAATTTGTGGTTTGAATCCCAGAACATCCATGTTTTTCCCATGGTCAATTATATGTGCTGTTCACTGGTGGGAAGACCATTTGCGTTGTTTGTTTTGCGCCTGATAATAAAAACAAAAATGTTGTTATCAAAGTACTTAATGAAGAGCAACCTATGTACTAAAATACAAAAAAATAATGAATGATTAATTTTGGTAAATTAATTTTTTTTGTATTTTCTAATAAAAACTTAATAAATTCAAAAATCTGCTTATTTATTGCCTTTAAGGCGGAACAGAGTTCGCCGGGTCAGCTAGTTTATATTTATATTTCAATGCACTTTTGTAGTACTTTTATGTTAATTAATATGCATCAATACTGGATTTCTTTGCTTGAATACATCTTCTAAAAACACACTTTTCTATGCAAGAACAGTTTTATAAAGATTAATTATTAGTGTAAACAGGAATTTTTTTTATTTTATCTGATTGAAATTATTTTACATTGAGTCAATTTTTTCTTAGATGTTTTTTATATTCTTATGAGCCTTTCATGAGTGATATTTGTCCCTTTGTCCGGTAAAATATTAGACATCCTTCTAATGTATTAATACATAACTTTTATCTGAAAATATTTTAAGTGAGAGTTATAAAAAAAATTAATATAAATGTGGAAATATTAGTCTATGAACTAAAAAGAAATAAATGTCATAAGCTTTATATTATTGACAGTGACTGCGAGTAGTACAGTATTCCTTCCTTTCGTCACGTCATCAAAAAACTGTCATGCCCTGTTCCTCTCGGGGCATAAGTTTCCCTAGCCCAACTCAAACAAGGAAAACAATGATCCAAATGAAAGCACGACAAAGTATGGAACAATGCTTGACAGAGTTTTTTTTAGATATTTAAATAATTTTGAATCTAAAGTATTTATAACCTATTTCAGCTACCATAAACCTATTGTTTCTTTCTTAGTATACAATTAATTAACAAATATGTATATTTAGCAAAAAAATATTACTTTATGTGTACAACATATGAATAAATAATTTTATATGATAGTACTAATATAATATCACCTTGTTTTTATTCACCTAACTAATCCCTGAAATAACATTACAAAATTTAAAGTTATCACTTCTAGGGTGTGGTCATAAGCACACACACTTTTTTTTTAACCGTTTGATTTGAAGAAATGTATACAACCACCGAAATAACTGTTTGTCCATTTTCAAATAAGCATTCTGCCGCACTTATGTCCCCCAATATCATGACTAACGGATTTAGAGACAAGCACTCCCAGTTTGGGTGGCTACTAAAGTTGGACCCTATCCGAGGGTAGCCAGAAAGCATAATACGCACTCTCATTGGTCAAATCAAGTAGCGTCAACTTCGTCCCCATCCTGTTACACACATCCGTCCCTTTTCACGAAATCACTCCCAACAAATATCCAGCAACTGAGAGGAAAGATGTTACACATCAAAAATCAAGAACTAATGGGGGGAGGTCCCCCTCTTTGTGTGTGCCACTGAAGCTATATTATAATTGTATACTCTCAGTAGGATGGCGTAGATGATAGATCTGTATCTTTCAAAAGATGCAAATCATATTGCCGTTTCAAGAATTTTTTAGGGGAAGGAGTGTTATCAAAATCATCAATGCTGAAGAGGCTTTTTAAAAATAAACTAATATAAGACAAACAATATTTAGTGTGTGATTTTATGTTAAATTTTTAAGTACATTGAACAATTTCAAAAAAGGGGAGAGGGTACTTACCAATCAACATGGTTTTGGTCATATAGATGTGTGTTGTGGCTGCAAGTTATTTGAATCGAGAGGGAGAATTATTAATATTCAAAAGTAAGCATGTTTTACACTAAAAACCCAGAAGTGGAAAAAAGAAAGAACTAAATGATAATAACGGTATTGTTTTCCTAGAGAGATGGGAAAAATTAATCTATATCAACTTTGAAAGCTGTTGGTGCATAAACAATTTCCTCCATTGTTATCTATATCGGGTGTCCAACATGCGGGCTGCATGTGGCCCGCCAGTATGTAAGTTGCAGCCCGCAAACTCTTTTTAAAAAAATTTTAAATATCAGGCTTTTAAAGTTTTTTTATTTTGAAATTTATTTGAGGGGAAATTTATATATGTATATATATATATATAAATCTACAATGTATTTCCCTGTTACCTGTTCTTGTTTTAAAATAAATCCCCTTTTTGATAATAGAAATGTCCTTTAGATTAAATAGATTTATATTTTATCAAACAATTGCATTTGAATTTTCTATAATAAATTACTTTTTTAATAAATTTTAATTTTTAGTAAATTCTAACCAGAATGTTTACAAAATCCTTTACTCTTATTTTTTAAAGACATTTTTGGAGGTTAAAAAACAATTGAAATCATTTCTGCAAAAAGCATATATATTCAACATTCAAAAAGTAACTTAGACTAGCTATATTCAATTGATTTGCTCTTGATTGGAATGATTGTCATATGCGATATTTTCAGAAGGCTCTGCAAAAAATCACTGAGCTTATGAAAAACCCTCCACTCTTGGGGCCCGTTTACATCCGAACCCGCAAATAGCAGGCAAAATTCGGCTGGTGCAAAAGCCTGCTATTTGCTTGTATTTTTTCAGCTCATTTACACGAGATTCTGGAAATTGGTTAATAGATTCACGTGATTCACCATGAAAGCACCCAGAATGTTGTGATAGTTCAAAATCTTCACTATTGCCCTATTTAGAAGCCACGTTGCTTCATATATATATATATATATATATGTATGTATATATATTGCAATGAATGACCAGACAAAATTAATCTACAATCAAGTACTGGGCTTACAAATTTGTATTTTTTTTTTCTTATGCTGAAAAATGTTGAGATGGAAAAAAATTGATGATAAAATTTCAAAATTATAATTATGTGTGGGGGATGCTTTGGGAAGATGCCTTGTGGCACGATTACATCCTCTGGGGAACACCCAAAAACTGAAACAAATTCTAAATGAGGAATGAACACTCTTGCCTCAAGAGCTGTTGGACAATCTGGTGCTGCGTATCGAGAGATGGGGTGAAGCAACCTTTGCAATAAGGGAAGGACATACCAAATACTAAGGACCATCTGCTAGATGTTTTTTTCTCTTGGACAGACAGTGATGTGTAATGATACTATGAGTTCAATAAATCCTTTTTTTTTATTCCATACTGTATGCATTTTATTCATTTTTGTGCAACTATGTTTTTGTCATCATTTAAGTATAAAATACTGTCCCTCACATTTCTGAATTTCATGCCTCTCAAATGATTTCTTGTAGAGTTATGGCATAAAAAACCTGTTGCTTAAATAAGTATTGCACAGCAGTATAATTTTAAGTAAAATCCTTGTTTAGTATTATTTAAGAAACTGCTGCATTTATATTGAACCAATTTTTGTTTAAAAGCTTCCCTTCATATAATTTAAAAATTAAAAAAATTTCTTTGTTGGATTACTAATATATATATATATATATAAATATTTTTATAATTTCAAGTATAATTTCTGAAATTCATATTCTTTCAAATAATAGAAATTATCCATGTTTTTTTCCCCTGTGGTGTACATGCATATGAAAATTTTTTTTTAAAAAAAAATGTGATTGCATAGTTAGTTTTGAGATTTCATATAAAGATCTCCACTTAAAAGGTTTATGAATAAGTTGAATGGGAGTTCATGATCTCTTGCTTATAAATTGTTCAGTTGCATTCAAAATATAATTACAACATAATAAGTTTTTATATACTTCTCTGAAACTCTTTCCCAATTATCACTATAGTTGAAAACATTCTAATTTGTGGAGGATAAAAAATAAACTAGAAGTCAGTCAAAAGAGTACAATGGGAGACAAAAAGTGAATAATTGAAAACCACAACATAGATTACAATTTAGTTGTATATATATATAATCGTCATCACATCATGGCAATATTGAGTAAAACCAGAATAGTTGAGAGTAGTTAAATGCATCTTAGTCTCATTGTTATTTAAACGAATTTTTACTATAGATTAATTTATTTAAAAATGTGTAGTTTTGAAATTTTTAGTATCTGATTCACCCTCCTCTTCAGATTTTTCAGCTGGAGGAAGGAATGGAGTAAGTTATCGAGCTTTACCAAAAGAATTTGACCACCTGAAATGTTCTGGCAGAACTGCTTTATGTGATGAGGTACAAAGTATTTATACAAATCATATTTGCTTTGGTTATCTTAATCTCCTTTTGAATTTAAGATTATGATTAGAATATATTTAATAACTTCCATATTTTTGCTCATCCTCAAAAAAAAAAACGTTTATTTTATGATGTACCTAAATTTTTTTTACTTTCACTCTTTCCATTTCTTCTCATTGGCTTATTTTTCAAGAATTCTCATTAAAAATATGCATTCACAAAAGAATGTTTTGTGCAGGTATTGAATGATACATGGGTGTCTTTTCCCCTGTTTGAAGTTTCCCAAAATTTTAAACCCCCAAAAATCGTATGGTATATAAACCGTTGTGAAGATGAACGCTTTGAGGTAAAATATACAACTCTTTTGAATTTATATATTGTGTTGCTAATAAAAGTTAATTTGAATTTAATCTTGTCTCCCTTAACATTTTGTTTCATGTTCTTTTTTTTTATGCAACTGTAGCTAGACATGGCAATTTCAGCAAATAGTTACACTTATCAAATTCTAGAAAATGTTTTTTGTTTTGTGACTGGGGGAAAAAAGGGAAAGGGTTTTTACATTAGTATTATTGGGGCCTCCACAGTTATTCAACGAAAGGCACTTCATCGGTAATTTCTTCAAATTTACAATTTTAGAATTAATGTTTAAAAACTTGCACGCACATACATAACAGATTTTTTTAAAAAATATGCATAATTCTTTTTATTTTCATGTAGTAAAATGTTCACTTTATCTAAAAATCAATTTTATTAAAAATTAAAAAAATTGTTGCAATTTTGCATCTTTTTTGTATTTTTTAAAGAAACTTTGTTTTCGAATATTATAATATTTTTTTTTCTATTATACTCTCTATAACAAAAAAAACGATGCACCAAGAAGGAGTTATCCGATTATAATGGAATTTGTTTCGTATGCAAAGACATATATTTATACCGAACTCGGGGTTAAAATTTTGTTTCCCAAAGTGAATAGGGGCTACAACGCACGGGCCATAGCGGGTTTTGAAAAGGGTTCTCAATCTGATGGTCAAAAATTTGGTTTGGTTTGGGGTACCTTTTAAAAAAAAAAGGCCGGCCAGGATTCGACCATTCGACAACTGTCGTTTGAAAAGGGCGTATCATTGGACTGGGCAGGTTAAATGGAAATTTCTCGTCGTATGGGTCGAAACGATGCGGTCTTTTGGAAGATGCTCCCAAGAATGGGTGGACAGGGGCAAAATTTCAGCGTCATGATGGTAGCGGTCGACCTGGGGTCAAAACAAAATCAGGAGGATAGATTGATTGCCCAATTCCCGTCACACCCTTGATTCATCGTTATCAACCATCAGACGTACGACCCACACACACGAGTGTCGACCACGAACATTCACAGAGGGCCCATGGGCGAAATTTACGCTCGTACTGCCCCGCTACGCCCCCCGCCATTAAACCTGCACCCCGTTGAGCTAGATTACAGTGGTGCTTGAATCGATCAGGTTGGAATCAGGCTGATTGGGGACGTATAGTGTTTAGTGGTGAATCCCACTTCTATCTGTAACCTGACGATAATCGAATACGTGTCTGGAGAGGCCCAGGACAGCGTGTCGATCCTGCTTCCACTATTACACCACGCCACACAGACCCTCAACCAGGAGTATGGTCTGGGGTGCCATTTCTTTTGACAGTCTTAGGTCGTCATTAGAATCCACCCTTTTTACGTCGACGACATTTTGAGAACTGTTTTGCTACCGTTCCTTTTGCAGTGCCCTAGCCTTATTTTTCAGCAAGATAATGGCAGATCACATATGGCACATGTTGCTATAAACTGTCTTACAGCTTGTCAAACACTTCCTTGGCCATCCAGATCGCCAGATCTCTCTTCAATAGAGCCTGTCTGGGATATGATGGGAAGGCGACTGCATCTGCCATGGAATGTTGATGACTTGGTCCAATGATTGTAACCAAATTTGGCAAGAAATACCGCAGGAGACCATCAGAGTACCTTATCACTCTATGCCACTTCGTATGGCAGCTTGCATCCAGGCTAGAGGTGGGTCAACATCATATTGAGCTCGTTACTTTATCACTCTGTCACTCTGAAATAAAATATTCAATTTTCTGAAATTTTAATCGTTTTCTATTCTGTACATAATCTTTCTACCCGCCACTTTTTGTCTCCATCGGACAGCTCATTCTTGGTGCATCGTTTTTTTGTTTTTTTGTTATAGAGTATATGTAATATTTCGAATACTAAATATGTTTCACAATTTAAATTTTTATTTGCTACCACAGATGTTGTGTTTGTCATTAAACATACCTCAAAAATAAGAGGTTCAATCCAGCAATTCTGGTATAACTTCTTCACAACAGCCAAGGTTTAAAAATAATGTTGTTTTCCTTTATTGAAAATGTAGTTACAGCATTCACTGCTATAGAAACACTAAAAGCGAATATAGAACTATATCGGTTATAATCTCTTTTTTTAAAAATTAACACAAATTATTTAACTACTTACTTTAAAGCAAAGATTAAAATTGTCTTCCCAAAACTCAAGAACTTACTTCGTTTCATATATAAATTGGTAATATGCAAATTCTGCAGTATCGTAAACAAAGAGTACAACTGTTAATGTACCTCACAGCATTTAAATTTGAAAAGCCATAAGTGAGAAAGGTTACTTCTGAAATTTTCATGAAGAACAAATTTATTTCCAATATTGCATTAATTTTGAGTAAGTTGAAACACAGCATTTTTTTTTAAACATATAGGGAAAAATGTGAAGTTAAATCTCACATTGGAAAACTGTGAATGTCTAAGAGAAGATATCACAGAAGAATTCAAAGGCTATAAATTTTGTAAAAAAGGATCTATGCTATGAGTTAAGCCTACAAATGTCTCAAAAGAATGCAATTCCCAGAAGAATAAAAGAAATGTAAAATGCGTTTATCTATTGTAAACCATATAAAAAATGGCTGTAAAGCACTGTTGTGTATCTCAAAAAATGTGATTTCGTATTCATATATCCTGTGGGCAACGAAAAGTATTCATTCATTCTCAGTGTCGACCAGGAAATAAAATCTTGACTGTGTTCGAATGGCTGGGTTAATTGGCATAATATCTGCAAAAGAAACTGCATAGTTTTTTCAGCTGACAACAAGGTGATGGCAGTCATAGCATGGGTTCACTTGCCTACAGCAGACAAATATTGTTGAAATTCCTCAGGAATCTTTAAACATCTATTGACTATATAGAGAATGGTTTGCCACCATTTGCTAAAATATTAGCCACCTCACTGTAATTTCAGTAGAGCAATGATACTATTCCTGTTTCCAATGCATTGAAATGGTATTATGCTCCCACAACATGTCTATTTTTTGTTGGCAAGCCTATGGTCTAGATCTTAATCCTAAGGAGAACATCTGAAAAATACTTGTCTTTCAAATTTATGTTAATTTTAGGCAGTTCTCTAATGCCATAGGTTTAACGCTAGAACCGCGGGATGGGTCAAATTGACCCCAGTTAATAAAAACCCGTGTTGTTACGCTAAAAGTACGCTGCAATTATTTGGCAATGACATTTATTCATTTTTAACATTAAATTATTATAATAAGCGATAAAAAATAAGATATTACAATATGGAATATTGTATACAGGTAGTAAAATATACAGACAACTTTAATAGAAATATATAGTTTCTTACCAATCAAGATTTCCTACACAGTTCATGCACATTTTGGGCAACTTATTTTTATATATTTTGTACACTTTCCACATATCGGTATTTTACAGTCAGAACAAGTATCTGCAGTTTTGTTTCTACACTTGAAAGCTTGGCAATGAACTCTTTTTTGCATCTGTGCAGATTCTTCAGTTGTATCCGCTTTTATCTGTGTATCTGACTTGTACTTTCTTTTGTGAATATACGCACTATGCAACTCTTTAATAAGTTGCTGAAGATATGCTCTCTTCGTAAGTTTTTTTCCAGTAACTTCTTTATATAAAATCTATGAATTAATCCCTGCAAGATCAAGAATATTGTAGAATACATGAACTGGCCACCTCCTTGATCCTGCCTTCACAGAATATTTCCGAGCCATTTGGTCAGCAATGTCGACACCAAATTTTGTTGATTTATAAAATGATATTGTTTCTGGAAGCTTTTTGGGGTGATTATTATCGATATCAACTGTGTGATGAAGGGAGCTCAATATTAAGACATTTTTGCTGGTTTTTCCCTGATAAACTGTCAAAGTTATGTCATCATGCTCCAGTAAAAATGTATCATATAACGCCATCTTTACTTTCTTCACAAATTCAGGTACTTCTTTCCAATTTCGTTTTATTGTTCCAGTTAAAGTAGTGTTCTTCGTTTTTAAAATTTGGGTCGGATTTAGTGTAGTGAAAAAATTATCTGTAGTGATATTTCTTCCCTTATTTTCGAAAGGTTCTATCAAACGCAAAACGACGTATTCGGAGAGAGATAGGTTTTCAGGACGTCATCTTTACCCAAATATAGAAAACCATTGAGCACGAATTTATTATCAACATCAGCTGCAAGCCAGAACTTGATACCAAATTTATCTGGTTTATTTGGCATACATTGCGTAAAACGACATCTGGCTTTAGACGGAAACAGCTGTTCATCAATAGTTATATATGGTCCTGGTTTATAGCAAGTTATCGAATTTTCAATAAATTTCTTCCAAACTTCAGAAATGAAATAGAATTTATCTGTTTGTGAAGGCGTTCAGATCGTGTAGTTTTTTTGTAGAATCGCAGACATTTCATAAATTCTCTAAATCTACGTCTCGCCGTATTGTCGTAGAAAAAAGGTGGACCCCTAACAACAGACCACAGACTATCAAGCTCTAGATTATTTGCAGTGTATATACCTCGAACATACAAAATTTATATAAAAGCATCTAGTTCATCTGAAGTTGTTGACCATTCATTTTTTCGCAGTTGCCGGTGAGCTTCTTCCTCTGTACAATTTTTAATATGACGAAGCATAGGCTCATCTATAAGTAGCCTCCATGAACTAATTGCATAGCTATTTTCAATATTTCGCTTTGCATAACTGGTTGGGCCACTCTTTTCTTTGAAAACAGCAATTCTTCCACGCATACAACTTCCAGAGGTGATGCTTTTCCAGCACGTTCCATCATTTGTAACATAAGCTCCAGACTTCATTCCATCTAGATTGGAATCTGATAACTTTTTATGTTTATTTACACATTGTTTTTTCTTCCCAGGAGTGGTTTTTCTGCTAGTACATTGTACAGGAAAGTTAGATAAGGTATCTTCATCCGCGAGGAAATATTTTTTTCATCTGGAGGCACATATTCATCATCGCTGAACACAATTTCTTCATCATTTTCGTTTTCGGATTCATTTTCCGATAATTGTCGCATATATTCGAGGGCCTCACTAACTGTTAATTTACATATATTTCTTCCAGCCATTTTCAACTAAGATCAATTTTATCTCCGCGTGTAAACATGGTGGCAAAAATGGAATAGACTGGTACACTCAAACTATCTCCAAGGCAATGCGAACAACCAGTTGTGTTGCCATAAAGAACTAGATGTGCACTCTTTAGACTACTGTATTGACTATGGTACTATTGCATCACGTTCCATTAAATAGACTAAAACAAAACCCTTCTTGAATATGCTAACCAAAGGCATTTCTCCTATACAGAATGATGGGTCTACAACACTTGCTACTACTACTACAACCCCTCAAGGGGCTCACCTTCTTTAGGTGATACGGGTTTCACCGAGGGGCCCTAGTGATCTTTTTCCTCTTCCTAAGGGGGGTTTTCTGTCTTTAGAACAGGGCTTCGCAACCCGGGGCCTGTGATCCTTCTCTATTTTCGGCCCTTCTTCTTGCCATTCAAATTTTCCTTTTCTTCTTTTCCCCTCTGACCACAGACCTATGTTACAAAATGAACTTTTTTCAAATTGTGTTTTTTTATTTAAAAAAATTTCTTTTTTATTTCTAACATATTATGATTTGATTTTCTATTGCTTAATTTAGTTTCTTTTTTGTATATTTCTTTTAAATACTTTGATTATTTGCTTTATTTGTTTTTGATTAACACCGTTTGGGGGACAACCGCATCTTCCCTGCGCGTCCGTAAGGGGGAAAATGGGGCGGGGTCCTTTTTCCCTATCTCCCCTTTCTCCCGTATGGAGGAGATTGGTGGCCTAGGGATACCTCTGGTTCCCCTTTGGCCCGCTTCACTGTAGGCGTTTTGGGGGGAGGGCCGCTCCGTCAATGGGGTGGTAGTTCCCCGGGTCAAGAAGGACACTGCTATGGGGGTTTGTGCTGCAGATAAGGGTTCGGGGTTTTCCCGTTGGGTCCTCGCCCTGGGCTGTAGCATTATATTCTGGGTTACTCTGGTAAACGCCCGGCCTGGTTTTGGCCCGATGACCCCACCTTCCCCCCTGCTTTTACTCCGGGTGGGGGGGGCATGCCAGGTAAATTGTATCCGTTCTTATGGATCCCAAATTTTCTTTGGCCCGGGAAAAGGGGCCTGTATTAACAAATTTCTCGATCAAATTGCTACCAATGTAAGGTTTTTTTTGATACCATTGAAAAACTTTGAAATGTCAAAAAAATCACCATTTCCCATTCATAAGTACAATTAAAAGGGAAAACCCGAAATTTCAAACGTTTAAGACCCGGGGATCTATTTTTAAAAAGGATGTGCCCGCTTTACAAACGAAGTCTTTTTCCCTGCAAACACTTTTGACCCCCCGAACAATAAGTCCTCACAAATCACTGAATACTCGCGGTGTCATTTCTGAACCCGACTTTTGAGCACTCCGATTCAAAAATACTTGAAGGATTTTCTGATCAGGGTGTGATTCAAGTAGGGGGATTACAATAAAAAAAAAATGCTACCATTATTCCTTTTAAAAACATATAATTTAACTTAATAGCCCCAAACTTCATCCAAAAAAAGCCGGCTACCTTAACTGCAAAAAATTTCCAACCCGGGCAAATTCCGATTGTTTCCCCATTTGCCTTTTTTGAGTGCATCGTTACATGCTTTCCCCCGATTGCAGTCTAGAGCCAAATGTATTAACTGTTTTAACCCCCACTGCTGATTCTAAAAACTGTTCAAAAAGGGAAAATTTGAAAAGAAAATTCAAGAAATCAAAAAAAAACAAAAATATCTCCATCCAGAAGCTCGAAAAAATTTAAAAGTGCCACAGTTGTCCAAACCCAGCCCAGGCTACAACACCCTCAATTGTAAACAATTCCACTCAAACAGATGAAAATATAACCAAAGTAAAATATCCACCTTTGAAGTTATTTCCCAACCACTAAAACCAATCCCCAAACCAAATATATCAATGACCACTCCTGTTATATCCCCATCATTTTCTTCCCAAGCAGAACTTTTGGCGTCCACCTCTGCAACAGAATCTAATGTCTCTGAACCTCAACCACCTATTCCTGTATCTGGTGGCGCACCTCCCACCACAAATAATATGTTTACCCCTATTAAAGCTTCACCAACCATGTCCGCTTCCTCATCCAACTCCACTACTCAACCCCTTCTGGCTCTACAGCAATAGAATTTAAATTTAAAAAAAAAAAAGGAAACTTCGGGATAGAAAAAGAAAAAATTACTTAAAACAGTATTAGACATAAAAATGGCTCCACTAGACCGAAAACCAGCTTCTGATGAGTATACAACGGATGAGGAAGAAATGATTGTTTACGACGTGGAAGATGATATTGAATCGAATCCATACGTTAAAAAATGGAAAAACTTATTACAAGGTAGAATTAATGTTAACTCCGACGCGGAGACACAGAAAATAACTTTTCTCAATACCTTAAACTTTGTGGAATTCTCCCCACCAATCTAAATTTTTAAATATATTGAAAATGAATGTTATACATTTTTTAAGATTTTAAATTTTTTAACAGAAATTTTATAAACTTTTTATTGTTTTAACATAGGTTTGGCGCAGTATAGCCAGAATTGGCTCTTGCGCCAAAACCCCCCAAATTCACTCACTCACGCAACCACATCACGAACTACAGCGTAAAAGATTCATTCAGTGTCCACTTGTACCATTTGCAGCAGAATGGCATATCCACAAGGCGTCCGTTGCTCCATTTACCCTTCACTGGAAACCACAGACGTTTGCGCCGTCAATGGTGAGATAAACGACCGACATGGATAACGGATTGAAGACATTGTGGTGGTGGTGTGTTAATTGAATAATTCTGCTTCTGCCTACAAACTAACGATAGTCGGATTCGTGTTTGGAGACACCGTGGTGAGAGGCTGCTAAACTGTTGCGTTATGCATCGCCACACTGGACCTCCTACCGGTATCATGTTTTGGGAGGTATTGAATTTCACTGCCGCACCCCTCTAGTACACATTGCCAGTACACTGAACAGCCAGTGCTACATATCTGAGGTGATGGAGCCGTGTTCCTCCCATAAATTGAGTGCTTGTCATCAGCCATATTCCAACAAGTTAAGGTATCCGACTACGTTCGGAACCGTGATTTTGCAAAAGCATGTAAATGGATAATATTTATGATATTTAGTGACACTTAGATTAGAATACATGTATAAAATTGTTTTAAGGACATTATGACAAAAAAAATTATTGAAATACAATATTTTTGCAAAAAATTAACTTAGAATAACCTTTTTTCCAAATGTTCTACTTTTGTAAAAAACACACTTCTATTGTATTAATATTTTGCCTGTATTCAGCTCAGACCTCTGTACAGAGGCTCAACTAGAATTTTTGAAATGCATAGCTTGGATGTCGGTTTATTCATGTTTTACGAAAACAGAAGGGAGAAATTTTAAGAAAATACGCCGATAATTATTTCAAATGGTTGTAACTCTGAAAATAATTTGAATTTTTCAAAAATCATAGTTGAGCCTCTGTACAGAGGTCTGAGCTATATAAAGGCAAAATATTAATACAAAAGGAGAACATTTGGAAAAGAGGTTATTCTAAGTTAATCTTTAGCCAAAATATTGCATCTAAATAATTTTTTTTTGTCATAATGTCCTTAAAACAATTTTATACATCTATTCTAATCTAAGTGACACTAAATGTCATGAAAATTATACATTTTTGCGCTTTTTTAAAATCATGGTTCCCCGAACGTAGTCGGATACCTTAATGCGTGACCACACGTGGCACGCAATGTTCAAGAGTTTTTCATTATCCGTCAAATTGAATTGCTTCCTTGGACTGCTTGTTCTCTCAATCTATTGTCAATCGAAAACGTGTGGTTCATGCTTGCAGAACGACTGGTTCGGGATAAGCCACCCACTGTTACAAGAGATCAACTTTGGCAACATGTGGATGCCACGTGGACTGCTGTACCCCAAGGGTACCTCCTTTATCTGTTAAGGTTATCCTTTTATTCTGTCCTGAAGCGTGTGGCAGCGGTTATAGTTAACAATGGTGACTACACTAACTACTTATTTGGTTATCATCCACACGTCATAAGAGGCTGCTATTTTAATCGTTTGATTTTTGTTCAATATGTTACCTGCCAAATAAATTTCGCTGTGATATCTGTGGTCCTTCTTGGTATTGCATTTTGGTGGGTATTTTGAAGAAAAGCAGAATGTTTTTTGAAAATATATAATTCTAAGCTCATTTTTTGCTAAAATATTGCATAAATATATTTTTTTATATTTTTAAAAAACATTCAATTTAATGTCACTAAATTTTAAAAAAAATTTTTCCCGTTTATAGCAAAAAAATCACGGTACCAAAAAAACATAGTCCAATAACTTAAGAAACAATAAATTGCAAATTACTGATTATCATTTCAGAATTTGTTTCCATTCCATTTATGAAAAAAGTTATTCCTTCATAATGACAAGAAAATTCTTTTCATTCTTAAAACTAATTATTTTCTTAATATGTATAAGAAATTAATCATCGAAAGTAAAATTTCGTAAGAAAAAAAAATGTATGCAAGATAAAAATGAACGCAAAATTAACCGTTAAATAGAACGGAAAATCTGTTCTTTAAAAAAAAAAAATTTTACAGCCGTTCTTTATAACTTTTTAGGTCATGCGTATTTGAGCAATTTAAGTACAATGGAAACTAAAACAAATGGGAGACAGAGAAAGAAATAAAGTGAACTAAAACAAAACTTTTTTTAAAAAAAAAGTGGGTTGTTTTTAGGTAAAGGGAACTTTCTATTTGACAAAAATTTAAATAAATGTTTTCGATTTTTTTCTCCATTTCAAGTAATTTCCTACTTGCATCTTAACTATAGATAAAGGCAATACAAGAGTTAAAAAAAATCTGGTAAAAAATGAAATCACGAAACACACAATTTCTTTTTTTTTATTGAAAAAAAAACACTTAAAAGTTTTCAGACAGACACAAAATATAATCACGCGTGGCATGTATTTTGTGTATGAAATTGAAAAACCCACCTTTTTTAAAATCCCAAATTTTTTACTTTTTTACTTGAATTAATATGGAAGTAAAAGAGAGAAAAATAGATATTGATAAATCTCTGGATATTCCTTTTAAATAAGAATTTCAAAAAAAAAAATAATCCTACTACTAGAATAAGACACTTTTTTGAGGCTATGTATCAAACGCAGGAATTTCAATTATTTTTTGGAAAATTGTAAAAAAAAAAAGTAAATGTTATTCATCTTGCGACATAGTCATCGTTTGATATCCATGACGTGAGGTTTCCGCGTAAGTTAGAGGTGTGGGATTCTCGAAATGATATGAGACATTCAATAATTCTTAATATGACTTTTATTAAGAATTTAACTTAAATTACTTATATATCGAACAAACTTATATTAAGTGAGAATAAACCAAAACACGTAGTCTTAACTAACTCGGATCACGCAATTAGATCACTTATCAATATAAATATATTATATCTGTGCCTAATCTCGTCTCAATAATATACTCTAGCGTTCAGAATATAATCTTCCTACCTTGGTGGAATACTCAACGGTTCAATTACTTTCAGGTAGACTGATGGGCTCGTGTGCAATAGTATGCACCTTGTAGTTATGGCTGGATGTCCGTGGTGCTTTGGCAGGTCGTCAAAATAC
The DNA here is from genome assembly GCA_019973955.1 of Trichonephila inaurata madagascariensis. NCBI lineage: Eukaryota > Metazoa > Arthropoda > Arachnida > Araneae > Nephilidae > Trichonephila > Trichonephila inaurata. The sequence goes on along the minus strand of BMAV01010545.1, from coordinate 11,036 downwards.
ACTTCTTCCTTTTCCGAACTAGCTTCCTCTAAATTGCCATCATTGCTCACTAAACTTTCTATCCTTTTAAAGGTTATCTTATTTGCATCTATGCTTCGTTTCACTTCTTGGATTTGGGTTGGAAAAGTTTTGCCATTAATCGTGGCCGTCAAAGAACGTAGAGGTTATGTTAGAAGAAGAAGGCGAGAGATGTCACAATCTTTCATAATGTTCAGTCCATGGTATTTTGTTTTAGGTTAGCTCAAAGGTCAGCAAACTTATAACTGTGATAAGCCAAACCTATCTACCAATAGGATTCAAGGTGCCGCATTGTAGGAAATATTTGAAACAATTTAATTCCCGTGGTGATGCATAAAGAATTAGGGAATATTAGTCAAGAATACAGATTTAGTTTTGTTTATTTTTTAATTATACATTTTTTAAAGATCCCCATTCATTGTTGTCATCGAATTCTGTATGTGCAAAGTTGTTTCGGAAGAATTTAAGGCGATATAACAGTTGCTTTCAAATGATTTTTAGGCTCTTCAAGCAAATGATTGAGATTGGATTTATGCCTACATTAAAGTACAAATCCCAGTTTAACACAGAATTGGTAATATCTTTCCTTTTACTGCTGAAGAACCTAAATTTCTACAGATTTATTTTATAGACAATAATATGGAACAAGCTGATTGAGTTAGTGAATATTAACGTCGCACAGAGAGGAGTTTCCCTAATCTGGCGCTCGCGGAAATTATTTTATGGCTTTAAAGTCTTCATAATTATATCTAATGATCACAACTCATAGTAATTAATGTAAATTGGATATTATTTTCTGTTTTTTACTAACCATGTAAGAGTGCCCCTTTCGGGTGCCCTTCACTTGATTATCAGAGTGAGCTAGAGGTGTTAGGATCAAATGAAGAACTAGAAGTTTCCATGATCTTAATATGACTTTATTAAGACCTTAAACTTAAACCTCTGAAAGATTAGATAATAATATATGAAAGAGAATCTACGGTGGATAAACACACAGTATATAAAATACCGAAATAACATAACCCGGACCACTATCAAAAACTAACTCGCCTAAACTCAATTCCAATACTATCACAGATCCTAATACTAAATAGTCATTCCTACCTTAATTTCGATCGACTGATCCAATTTTAAAGGAAGTTTCGTATTTACTGGAGTGCAATGGTATGAAACTTGACCTCGTGGCTCTATATCTGGAATAACTTCTGTTAGCTGACACTTATTATTTCTAAAACCTCTCCACGCTTGAATCATTGATTATCTCATAACATTCCTCAAATTGCCTCACTGCTTACTCTAACTTCTGATTTTAAAAGCTTCCTAATTTGCATCTTTCCTTCACGCTTCACTTCTTGGGTTTGGTTGGAAAAGAGTTGTCATTAATTCTGGCCCCAAAGAATCCAAAGAACATGTTAATGAAAAGACGCGTGAGCCCGTCATAACCAATAAGGTTAAAAGGGTCTTAACTAATTTATGTCCATTTCGAATTTGATCAAGTAAATGATTGCTAAGTGGAACTAGTCTTTAAGCAAGGATCTTAGGATATTAACAGAAGCAGTAATTTACACGTGGGAGAATATATACAAGAAATAGTGTGGGAAGTAAAAAAATAAAATTTTTAACAGATTAAACAAATAAAATCAAACATAACACCTCGTCACCCTTTGAGCATTTTTTTTTTATTTATTTATTTAAAAATTACATTTTAGCATTATATATAATGTTTATTGAAGAAAATAATACGCGAGATAAATTTTGCACATACTATTCACAAAATTTTACAAATTTAATTTATTTAAAATATTTGGAAATTTTTTAAATTTTACTTTTTTTGTGTTAATTAATTTTTTCACATGAAATATATTTGTAATATTTCTGAGGATGTTTTAAACACCTTTAGGGATCGAATTTACAATACTTTTATTAGTTTTGGAGAGAAACATAATAAAATGTTGATATACATATATGTATATGAAAATTTAACCAAAAGCCTTATATTTCCCAATTTCCATTTTTTTTTTTTAAAAGAAAGAAGTATTCCATTTACAGAGTGTAGCGGGATCTAAATAAAACCAGTACTTAAAACATCTCGCGAAGACAATCATTTTGGCGTGATCGCTATAGTACTGGCGTTCGGAGCGGAAGGTGCCCGGTTCGAATCTAACTACAACATGTTACAACATAATAATTCTTATATAAAAAGCTTCAAATCTTCAATCGGAAAACTTGTACCAGATTTTCATGTAGTTATTCATGCTGATAAGGTTCCTGCTGGTGAGCACAGCAGGCGTTTTAATGATTATACGACCTCTAAAGTTTGCAGTTATCATGGCAGAGGCTCAGCATGGAAAAAATATTGTAAGGCATTCGCCCGTGGGTGTTACTTTACTTCTAAGTTATCTCCGTGACATAGAGATGTGGGAGTGAATGAAGAACCAGGCGTTGCCATGATTTTAAAATGTCTTTATTAAGATCTTATCTTAAACACTAACAATGATAATATTTATATTATAACTTATAGCGGATCTGAGGTGAGAAAACACACAATACGTATTACCAAATGAACGCGACTTTAATCACTATCTTCCCGCCTATTCCTAAAATCTCAACTTATACACAGTCCTAATAGATAACAGAATTATCCTACCATAATCTCTTGTTTAACCGCAATCATCTCGGATCCTAAATATCTTTTGCTTATCTCGCGTGGAATAGTATCCAGGGGACGTGATCGCTTTTGTCACGGAAAACTTCACACTCAATGACGGCTTTTTTTCTTTTCCCCTTCCAGTTCAGCGCTAGGAAATCAGACTAGCATAATCACTTCCCAATAATTCATACGCTTATGTTAAACTTCTGCTATTTAAAAAATTTCTAATTTGCATATCCACGCTTTGCTTCTGGATTTGGTTGAAAAGAATTTGCCTTTTTCGGCCCCAAAGAACCCAACAGGAGTTTTTAGTAGAAAACGCGATGAGCCCGTCACAATATTATACTGGAAACAAGAAATAGTTCAAACCAAAATATTGCTGACATGCACATGTCCTATGATGCTCTACAATATCATCTAATATTTTGGCAGGGAGAAGCTGGATATTACTTTCAACTACGTCAAAGGAACCTATCTACCGGTGCATTTACAGAGAGAAAGGTAACTGCTATGGATTTTATGCGTACAAAATCATGTGTCGTGCTTCCAGTTTCATTATCATATTGCGTTATAATGTGATCATTTTCAACAGTATATTATTAATATGTTTGCAAAGATAGTCTGAATGGTTGAGATACATTCAATGCAGTAAAAAAAACTAAGAGTTGAGGAATATATTCATCTTAGGGATGCTGTTGTTTATGAAGGTAATGTTTCTGATGTTAGCCAGTTGATCATTTTACCTTCCAGTTTTACAGGAAGTCCCATATATATGATTAAACGTACTCAAGATGAGATGACCTATGTTCAAAACTATGGCCAACCTGACCTTTTTTTTCTTTCGTTAACTTGCAATCCTGCATGGCATGAGATTGACAATGAATTATTTTTAGGTCAAAAACCACACAATCGTCATGATTTATTAGCAAGAGTTTTCCACCGAAAACTTAAAAATTTTTATGAACCTCATCATCAAGGGAAAGATTTTTGGAATTGTACAATGTTATATGTACACCATAGGATGGCAGAAACAAGGACTACCTTATGCACATATTCTGGTATGGCTTCAAGAAACCTTACATGTGCACGAAGGGGATGACTTCATTAATGCTGAAATACTGAATCCTGAAGGAAACCGAGAGCTTTTCAACTGCATTACAGCACAAATGGCACATGGTCCTTAAAGAGTCACAAATCTTTTTTTTTCCTTGCATGAAGGATGGAAGATATCCTTGGGATTTTTTAAAGGAAACTAAAACTGGCAGAGATGGATATCCACTTTATCACCGTAGAAGATCAGAAAATTGAAGATTTTCAACACTTATCAATGTTCGACATTCAGAAGTTGTAGTTCATAACATGTGGGTTGTCTCATACTGCTCTTTACTCTCATGATTAATTTGAGCCCATATCAAAGTTGAATATTAGAATTCAATCAAGTCAATTCAGTATGTTTGCAAGTACATCAACAAAGAATCTTATATGGCCGTATTTGATGTGATCAGTTCTGAGGTAATACCCGCAATGAAGTTTACAAGTATGAAATGGAGAGATACATCAGTAGTAATGAAGCTGCTTGGAGGATACTGAATTTTGCCATTCATGAACGCTATCCTACAGTCATTCATTTAATGTCCACCTGGAAAAGGGACTGAGAGTCTACTGCACAGAACATAATGTTGCTGAAAGAGCTACAATCATGGACAAAAAAAAATAGCGCACAAAGAAGGAGTCGTCAAAATGAAACGAAATTTAACATACGTAATGACTACTTTAAAATAAATGATTAGAAAAAGGAAAAAGGATAATTTATTTCAGGAAAAAAAGCAAGAGAACGGAGGATTTAATACCCTGTTGAACCCCCTCAAATACACGATGCGATACGATAGAGAATTGATCCATACAAGTTCTTTATGATGTCTTGAGACATTTCGTTCCATATTTGCTGTAAACTTGCCTCTAGTTCGTTGAAACTCGTGGGATGCCCAACTCGCCGTCCCAAATGATTCCCGATATGCTCGATTGGACACAAATCTGGGGATCGGGCAGGCCAAGGAAGGGTACTAACAGTGCGGAGACAGTCTTGTGACACCCTTGCCGTGTTAGGTCGAGCATTGTTATGTTGAAAAATGGCTACTGGAAGCCGTTGCATGAGTGGCAACACATGTGTTTGCAGGATGTCAGGGACATATCGCTAAGATGTCACGGTGCTAAGGATCAATACTAGCGTTGACTGTGTTTTGTAGGCAATGGCACCCCATATCATCACACTAGCTGTGGGAGCGGTGTGTCGCTGTAATGCAAAGGCAGGACTGGGGTGTTCACCACGGGGTCTCCACACACGAACATGATTGTCGTCACTGCTGAGATTGAATCTGGATTCGTCTCTAAAGACGACCTGGTGCCATTCCGCAGCAGTCCAGTTGCCTCGTGCGTGGAACCACTCCAAATAGAGGTGTCGATAGGTGGGTGTCAAGGGCAGCACACGTAATGGGCACCGCGACCCCAAATGACTTTCCGCATGGAGCGTTCGTATGGTTCGAGAAGACACAAGGGCCCCTAGTGAAGGTGCTACCTGTGCCTGGATGGCGGCCGATGAAGGACTTAGCTGTACGCCAGCATATCTTAACGATGTGGCGGTCTTCTCGACGACTGGTTTGTCGAGGGCGTCCTGAGCCTGATCTTCGTGCAAATGACATATCTCGGATCCACTGTTCCCAACAACTCCTCACAACACAATCAGAGCGACCTAATTGACGAGCTACTTGCCTAGTTGGCCACGCAGTTTTCATTATGCCGATGATTCTTCCCCTCTCAAACTGCGACAGCTGCTCATATTGTCTTCGGAAATGGCGTAATGGCATGAATACTTCATCTTGGCTTTGTAAGCGATTCAGCACACTGAAACAAGCTTTGCTTAGCTGTTTTATACTTCATGGAGAACGACGTTAAGCGCCCTCTACCAGCTATACGTAATGCGCAATTGCACTGCATTTCTAATCATTTGCCTATCTCCCCGACATGTATCTTCATGCCAAGTTTCATCACGATCCCGCAATTATTTTTTGGTGCGCTAATTTTTTTGTCCATGGGTGTAGATTTGCACCAGAAACAACTTTTACTGCTTTCTTCCACATGTGTAATGAAAATGAGTTTGCCCGGACTCTTTTTTATCATACAATTCCGAGGTATTATATTTGATATAGTAAAAACAAGAAATGGAGTCTGCGAAAAGCTGGTCAATATTTATTTGACCACCCTGCAATCAAGTCAACTGATGCAATTGGTCGAGTTTACACAGTTCATCCAAAGAATAGTGAATGCTTTCATCTGCGATTACAACTTCATGAAATACCGGTCCCTACGTCTTTTCAGAACCTGAAAATATTCGAAGGAAAATTTTGTAGCAATTACGAAGAAGCAAGCCAAGTTAGACGTCTTTTCGAGAACGATGAATACAGAAATGTGCAACTTTAGAAGAAGCTGCTTTTATAAATTTACCGCAAATGATTCGTGATCTGTTGACTGTCATGCTGCAAGAATGTGCTATCTCTAATTCTGATCAGGAATAGATCAACCACCAGTAAAGTCTTTCAGAAGATATTCTACACCAAGTAAGAATTCAACAGCGGAATGTATATTTGGAATTCAGTATCGATATATTTAAAAAATATCTTATCGTCATTGGAGACAAGGTTAGATATTTAATTTAGGATGGTAATATTTGAAATCCATTGAACTTCCTCAGCCTAATTGATATTCCAATACTTTAGATTATATGCTTAGAGAAAGAACCTACAATGTAAGGGAACTCAGAACGAGAAAAATTAAGGGAAAAAAGATTTCAGATCAAAAAGAAATATTTCAAAAGATAACTGAATTAGTTTTTCAAGAGACTGGTTGTATTTTTTTCTTAGATGCGCAGGGTATTACGGGGAAGACTTTCCTCCTCAATCTTATTTTAGCCAAGATCCGAAAGAGTGCTGTGATTGGCCTGGCTGGTGCTTCTTCCGGTATTGCTGCTACTTTGTTGACAAAAGGAAGGACAGATCATTCAACTTTTAAGTTGCCCTCAAACATGGCTGTTAATAGAGATACCTACATGTAATATTTTTAGGTGTTCAGAAACATCTAAAGTTTTGAAGTGTTATAAGCTCATAATTTTGGGATGAGTGCACTATGTCTCACAGGGCCGTATTTGTAGCTCTTGACGTCACTCTGAAAAACCTAAGATTTAACAACAAAAGGGAATGGGGTTTATCACCTTGGTGTTAGCTGATGATTTTCGTCAAACTGTGCCAGTTATTTCTCGTGTAACTAGAGCAGATGAAATAAGTGTGTGTGTTACATCTTCATATATTTGGGCTAACATAAAAATATTTCAGCTGAGCACAAGCATGTGAAGTTGTTTGAGTCGGGATTCCTATTCTAGCAAGTTTGCTTATAACCTTCTTCAATTAGGAAAGGAATTGTAACTTTGAAAAATATTGGGGGAATCGTTAATACACAGAGGAGTAGCTTTTACAAGCTGTGCTTCCAGATTTACCTGACTTTTTTCACGATTATGCTTGGCTATACCAATGAGTTATCCTTGCGCCTCAAAATCAAACTTTAAGCATTATAAACAAGAGGCTTTTATCACAAATTTCGGGAAATGCTCAAATACATAAGTCTATTAATACAATTTGTGATCCAAAAGAGGCAGTCAGTTGTCCAACTGAGTTTTTAAATTCCTTGGAACTACCTGGTATATTATCACATGTTTTGGAATTAAAAATTGGTACCACATTTATCCATATTAGAAAACCTTGACTCTTCATCATTGTGTAATGGTCCCAGGCTTTCAATTAAGAAGCTAATGCCCAATGTTACTGAAGTCCCTATTCTAAAAGGACAAGCTGCTGGTAAAGATGCTTTCAACCCTAAACTTCTCAGCATTCCATCTGATGTTCTTTTTCAATTCAAACGACTGCAATTCCCGATTCACCTAAGCTTTGTTATGAGGATTAACAAAGCCCTAGGACAGTCCCTTCAAATTATGGGGCTGGATCTTAGAAATCTTTGTTTTTCCCTTGGTCAGCTTTATGTGGGTTGTTAACGTGTCGGCAGTGCAGAAAATTTGTATATATTTGGTCTTAATGGTAAATGGTATAAGACTGTTAACATTGTTTATCAAGAAGCTCTTCGATGAAGTTATAGATGATGGGTTATACCATAAAGCAATTTTCTCAAATTTTTTTTTTAGTTTTATTTTTTTAAAAACAATTTACAGTTCTTTTAAAAAATTTTAAAAAAAATGTTCTTTGAAAACTAAATTTTATTTTTGGCAGCACAATTTGTATTCTGTTTTCCTCAGTATTATACCGTATTGAAAATCAAAGAATTTTCTTTTTTTGATGTTGAAATTAAAAGGGACTGTTTCGGCTGAAACTTTTTTTTACATAGGTTGGGTTCAGTAAATAAATGTTAACTTTTGAATGGAAAATATCCATACAAAGAAAATCATTTTTAAAGGTAAACTTCAAAGTGTTTTTTTCAAAAATTGCTTTAATTTTTTATTTTAAATTTTTTAAACTTACGTGATTTTCATAATTTTGGGGGTTGAAGCAAAAACCCGCATTTTCAAATTTTGAGGAGATGGTTGTAATTCAATACTCATTATCAAGAAAATCAATTATTTTCAGTGAAATATTGCAAAAGAGTATTGCTTAAAAAATTCATTCTTTTTGGGAACACTTTTTTTCTGTTTAATTCAATAATCATACTTTTATTCAAAGTAAGCCTATTTTATCTTCAGATAGTTTTTTTTTTGGTTTTTTAGTCCAAGATTCTTTTTTTTAGTTTCAGCTACCTAATATGTTATTAATGACTGCGTTTTGTTAAATGCTTTGTGATATCTAAGCCATTTTTTATTCTTTTTATTTATTTGTTTCAGGATACGTACCGGATTCATCAGTGTAGAAATTTACAACTACTTTTCTGTTACAAATTTTAAAAATATATATATATAGTATGCTACTTTTCTCTTTTTATCCAATTATATGTTTCTTTTAAATTATTATATTAAATTATTCACTGCAATTCGTTTAAAATTATTTATAATGAGAATACTTAATGTTTAATTTTTGGTTATACTACTTTACACAGGGTCTTACCATCTCTATGAAGTATTATAATAGCTTAATTTTAAGCTTTTTAAAACTTAACCTGTGTGAAGAACGAGTAAACGCGTAATTTAGCTAGTATATATATATGGAGTGAGTGAGTGAATATTAACGTCGCACTGTTCAGCTACACGAGGGCTTTTGGCGACGGACCACGTAATTTTGAACCATGGTCAAGTGACGTGGACGACACCTAAAGCGGCCCCCCCTCTCTAACTACCACACTACACCAATGGGAGGACGTTTCAGCTCTCGACAGATTTAACGTGCATCGCTGCCCTACACGGCGGGTCTTTAGTGGTATTCGGCTCGAACTCATGACATGCCTGCCATGGTCCGATACCTTAACCACTGGGCTACCGCAGCCCCATATATATATGGAAGAGAATAGAGAAACACTCACACTCACTCATCTCATTCAGTCACTCCTTCACTCTTTACAATGTCACCGGAACTATAAGACCTAAAAACTTGAAAATTAGTAGGCATGTTCTTTTCATGGAGTCGGGATCCGCTAAGAAAGGGTTTTCGAAAATTAATCCCCAAGAGAAGTTGCGAGAAGGTAAAGTGCCGTTACTACAGATAAAGGTTTCTGCTTTTGAACCGTTAGACCGAGAGACTCGAACTTTGGTAGACATTTTATTTTCTGTAGTAGAGAAGCACTGCCAAAGATTAATTTATACGAAAATCGACCCTTAAGGTATCCGACTACGTTCGGAATCATGATTTTTCAAAAGCGTATAAATGGATAATATTTATGATATTTAGTGTCACTTAGATTAGAGAATGTGTATAAAATTGCTTTAAGAATAGTATTACAATAAAAAATTATTTAAGTAAAATATTTTGACAAAAAATGAACGTAGAATGACCCATTTTCAAAATATTCTCCTTTTGTGAAAAATGCTTCTACAATAATAATATTTTGCCTGTATACAGCTCAGACCTCTGTACAGAGGCTCAATAAAATTTTTAAGTATATAACTTAGAAGTGGGTTTATCCATGTTTTACGACAACAGAAGGGAGAAATTTTAAGAAAAAAAACGTCGATAATTATAATTTAAATGGTTGTAACTCTGAAAATAATGTGAAGCAAATGTGTCCTTCATAAGTTAAATATATCTTATAGATTTTTCAAGTTTGGTAAAAGTACATTATTGGAAACTTGAAATGTAAGATTTTTAATTTTAAGAATTACCTTCTCTCTTCAGTACAATTCTATCAAATTGAAAATAAATTGAAATCAGGAAAAAATTTATCTCTTCCTCTTCTTTGAAAAGCTCATATATTTTTTTTTAAAAAGAGATCTTTAAATCTGTAATTAAATTCTTTTGTCAAGAAGGCGGGACGTAAAAAGAGGTGAGTAATGCTATAATTTGAATTCATATAGAAAATTGAAAAAATTATATATTGATTTCGCCATGCCAACTCGTAGAAGCAAGCTTTGTAAGGCAGGAATTTAATTTAAGAGGAACAAAAAAAAATTTAACCCTGCGTTCGTTTCGGGTCTATGTGGCCCGAAATAAGATTTACACCATCTTAAAAAATATATGGAACAGGGTTATTTTCATGAAACTTCTTGACATCGTAGATAAACAATATAAATATGTACTCCTAGAGGTATTTATGTTTATTTGTATTTCGAAGGAACATTTTTCAACTTGTAACTAATGTATCGTTCGGATCAATATGACACCCAATGCAAAAAAATCATTTATTTTTACTCATACATTTCACTTTTGTTTGGAATAAATTCAAAGAAAAAACTATCAATAGTTTCTCTAATTTAATCGTTTTGAAAGCTTGTTTAATTAAATTATGTACTTGATCAAATGATAAGATAGCACATGCAAGGTCAAAAACTTGATGCGATTTGCAGGGAGCCCAACTACTTGATTTTATTGCAACATTTCTTTGTTTTCCTGTGTTTTCCTGCTGAAATTTACTTTCTGTTATACAGTAAACAAGTTGGGCAAGTGAATAGGAGAGAAAAAATGGAAAATCGTATAAATATTTGAGTCACATTGATATAGCTAAACTAAAAGAAGCTTCTGAGAGTGAAGAAAAAGTATCCAAGTATGAGAATCATACAAGTGAAGAAATTCAGAGTTCCCTGACAACGATTTTGATATCAATAATCAACAAATGAACTATAAAGAGTGTATTCAGCCCATGAATCCTGAAATAAAGGAAGCTCAACCCC
>BMAV01010544.1:0-61903 GCA_019973955.1 Trichonephila inaurata madagascariensis | reverse complement strand
CAATCTTATCTTTATTGTATCCACACATAAATTTAGCAATTTACGACTTAAAAATTGGCATCAATAAATGAAAAACATTAAAAATGATCCATTTCCCTTAATTTTCTGTCGTTTGAATTTCTTTTCATTTATTCCAGTTCGCAACAAATCTATTAACTTGATATTGATAATTTTTGTCTTTAGTTTGCTTAAATACCAACAGATGGCGCTGTGAAACCATTTATATTTTACTTCATTAGTGCTCTTTCTCGTTTTGTCTTCTATTTATAAATGTTATGTTTCTAATTGCTTCCTTAAGTGAAAACTCTATTCACTCTAAGTTTACATTTTTCTGTCACCTCTTACAGATCAGAGTTTTCTCTATTTTGGATTATGAATCTTAACATGTTCATTACTTCTTAGGCCTGTGGGAGGGTGGGATACTCATTCAGATGTCCTCTTTGTCACTTGACCCTGGTCCAAAATTACGACGATTAGCCCTCGTATAGCTAATGCATAAACTATCAAATAATGACCTATTTGTATTAACTCTTTTTTGTACTAGAAAATTACATCTAGTGCTAATTCATACTAAGCTCTTTTTAGAGGATAGTTTTCTGATTGAAAAGACATTAGATATCTATTAAATAATGAGTAAGTTTTCCTACCACAGGTCCGAGGATCAAACCCTGGGCAGAACTTAAGTTAGAGCTATACTTCGATCCCTTCGTGGGTCGATAAATGGTAAATAAAGCCCTACTTGGGAACTTAACTGCGGTTTTGCCATCGAACTGACCACTGACCGGAACATTTGCTTTCCGCGCACCTAAGAGAGCCAAAGATGCGTAACCGCGATATGGGCACAAGAAGGACTTAAGCCGTAAGCGAACTCATTTTTCCCCTCGAGGATTAAGTTAAATTGTTAATGAGAAAGTATTTAAAATAAGCTTTGAAGTCCCCCACCCACACTATTTCGATTTGTACTTTCACAGAAGCTTAATAGTTTTACGCATTTTAAGAAATCTCAAATTATTGGAGCAAACCAAAAACTATTCCAGTTGTGAGGAGATATTTTTGAAATGTAGCAGTATGTGTATAAAATGGGATGGATATTCCCAACGACATCTAATGACCAGTATCGCCAAAATAAAATATTGGTTAGTCACCGTAAACCACCTTACTCAGGTGGGTAGAGGCAGAGAATTCTTCCGCGTCCTTTCATCAGCCTGGCAAATTAAATTCTCAACTTAGCGCAGAAATAAGGGAGGTATAAATATATGACCCAGCAGCCTAAAAATTTGATATTACCAATGATTTTTTTAATAAATTTTGTTCCCACATAAAACCTAACTTTTATTGGGTTTTTATTAAAATTTATTTACCTATATAAATCATCTGATTCCATTAATTTTTATGCAAGTTAAAACCATACAATCATTATCGTAATATTTTTACTGTTAACAAGTCTTTACCGATTACAGGGCTGTTCAGTATGAATTATGTTGGGTACTTTTTTGTACCGCAACTGTTATCGCTAATAGTCATTTATCTAGTAATTTAAAATTACTTTTTGAAAGAAGTAGGATACTTATATTTGGGTGTGGAAAATATTTCTCAGAGTGTTTTTCCAAAGTGGGAATCTTACACTTGTTTGTGAAAGTTACTGAAGAATACTCATCATTAATTGTCGAAATTCTGCATCTAGATGGTTTGTCTGTCCCATATGTAATCGTTGTTGTAGTTGTTCCGATTCTTGATAAAGCACCTGTAGCCTGTACCACATTCTCATTTAATCATTCCCATTAATATACAGAAGGCGGGTAGCTTCGGATTACATTTGAATCAATGGACTTTGACCAGGAGGGCCCTGAGTTCCATACCCGATGCCACCAATACTCTTCCAGGACACACGGATTTACGGCTCGTTAAAATCAGAGTGAAAGGGGCATGGCGACGGTCACTAGAAAAATACGGGTACGGAGGTGCTGGAAATCTATCCCTCCTCTATTTCACTTTCCCCTAAGTGTGGGAAGGTGGAGATAAGGTGGTTCATACATCCATCATCAGCAAAACAATGTCAGGGAAGCTGGCAACTTTGCTCACTTCAGGAGGACACGATATTTGCTAACTTTTACATTTAATATACAAAACATTCGGTGAATTCCGATATATTCAGTTTTGCTATTTCCGTTTTATGCCGCGAGGATTTCGATATCATCTGAACATAATGTATGGTCGTTGCAATGCGTTGAGTCTTTGGTTGGGCGGCAGCATTGCCGGGATAAAACTGGTTGAGTTAACGCTGCGAAGATCTACGGGCCCCTTGTACTGGAGGATCCGGGGTACCTGGCGCAGAAAATGTGGTTGGTCGAAACATCCGTGCCCGCTTCAAATTACTTCGCTTCAATCCAATGGATAAACCGGCACTGGGCAGCAACTATTTACCATTGGTAAAAATATTTAAACCAAGGTAACCACTTCAAAAGAAATCCATATAAAGCTCTCAAATTGGATTGATTGACTACCTAGGCATATAGTTTTAAAAGTAAAATAAAATGTTTTCGCAACGAACCCTAACCATTTTGAATAAACAAACAAAGTGGTTTAATTTACATCTCATACAAACCATGAGGTAGGGTTATATTAATAAACTTTATAAGAGTATGAGCGATGTGTTCTGACGCAAGGCGAATCCTCGTAATTTAACAAAGCCTGGGATATAACGAAAGCATGATGTGGCTGATACAACTGTTGTGTTTTGTTTTTCTGTTGCGTTCTAATGTTTTGGGCGTTAGCGCCGAACGACCAGATTACAAGTACGCCAACAATATATACCATTTCGGACGTTCGATGACCATCCCTCTACCCGGGCAACCTCTCAGACTGAGGAATTTCACTATGATGACTCCAACAAGAGAGATCACGGGCGCTGTTTTCTTTTCTTGAGACCATGGGGAATAAGTGGACATTTAATCATGATGCCATTTCATCTCCACGACGACATGGGAGCAGATGAAGTTCGAAACTTTGAATTAAATGTGGATTCCTTTCTGGACCTTTGTGATTCACAATTACGATGTTGTGGCCCGTAACTTTCATGAGTCTGCAGCAAAAAATGGTACAATCCCGGAATGAGCTACCCATTAATATATAAATAAAAATTAAAAAATAATCCAATAATTTTTATTTTTAATATTAAGATCGACTCATAAAACTGAGAGCCTATAAACATGGTATAGAGAACGTAGACTATAAGCGTACCTGGAAACGAAAAAAATACATTCAGGAACCACAAAGTACCAGCTGAATTGAGATGGATTTTAACATCTCGGCTTTCAAGGTTTGCGGTTGGAATCCCGGCAAATATGTGGATTTTCAGCGGTGCGAAAATCGACAGCATCCATATCGCCTAATTGCAACATTTAAAACCTCCGCCAATTTTAACACGGGGTTTGATGCGAACACACCTCTTGACAGTCGCCAGAACTAAGTTCAAACTTTTGCGGGAGAAGGCCAGTGGAGTCAGAGAGGTACTGGGACATTTTCCGACATTTTGTACAAGGGTCGAAGCAGAACTTCCTCTCTTTCACATGCTGAACTGCTGAGCGCCTTCCAACCAGCGGCTATAAGTAACTCCCGCCAGGATTCACACGCCTCCCGGTGCTACTGCCTTTAATAAGGGCTCAACCCTATCTAACATGAAGCATCGCAATGAGAATGATCACCATTCCACGAAGAATGCGAATCCTAAGAGCGATAAGAACAAATATCCGATGGAATGGTGGCTCTCGGTGGTTTCATACCTGCCACAATACAAACTGGAGATGGCGGGATGGTTCATCCATTGTTTGAGGCTCATTGGCGGAAAAACGCCACCAACTGAACTGGCGGGTCGCGAGTTCATCTGTGAAGCTTCCACTCAGTACCCTCCTGCGGCTTCAACCGCAAAGATTGTAAGCCTTCAGACCCAAGCTGCAATTTTAGCTTTTGACATTAATACATCAGTGAAGCTGCCTTAACTGCGATTGCATTTGCCGAGCTTCATTTTGAATATGCATGTAAACAAGCTGCGGCTTTCACTTCTGTGATTCCAGGTCATGTTGGGTCTAGAATCGAAGGGGCGATAAAAGCCAAACAAAGAACCGAAATCAGGCTCAGCGAAGTCGCCGAGCCCTCGAAAGGCGAGCTTGCGTGATCTCCACTGTACGGCCGGCCAAATATGCACCACTGGGACTCAAAACGAAAGTTTTGGAAAGCCGGCGAAACTCGGCGCGAAACAAGGCCTGGAGGTAGAAATTTCAATTGTCCGCTTTTCACGCCTAACTGGGCATGACTTTGGGGATATCACTGACTTGGCGCTAGCCGGACTGCCAATCGGCGATGTCGAATGGATATTTTCCTGCTCCAATACGCTGGAATCGATGAAGATACCATTAACGTATCAGTGGTCGGTAGAGTCTTCAGCATCAGGTACCGAAACGGCACCGTTGAATAAATGAAAATAAATAAAAATTTCAAGCGATAAAATAAAAGCTGCATTTTGTTGCATGAAAATGGATTGCAACCGGGCTCCACAACAGTTAACGTCATCTGATTCACTTTCCTCCCTTTTAAGTGAATATGTTAGATGTGACCGGATTAGGAGAATGATGGCTAAAATCTTCAATCGAAGAAATTCACAGAACACATTTCAATAAAAAACAATTACTTGTATTACATAATTTGAAAACCAGTTTTAAAATAAGCAAAATAAATTATTTCCCAGAAAACAGTATATTTTTGCCGGTTTTAAGCAATTAAATGATCCAAATATGTCTCTCGGGGCGCCAACCACCACCATATCAATATTTTGGGACCCCAACAATCATAACAAAAGTCTGTGCAGAGGTACTAAAAGACCAAAGGGTACGATGCAGTCCCGCTCCAGGTGTCTGCCCTTCAATGAACCCCTCACCAAGAAGTTTAAAAAATACATACCATATGTTTAGAGAATGCGTAGATAGTTTACCAGGGTTCCATGCAAAGAGCACTCTATCAGGGTTTTCTGATGGTAAGAGAGCATTGCTTCAACTGCACCTTAGTCTAATACTGATATTGAAAATACTTCAAGAAGATAAATGAATAAGAAAAATTTAAGTGCTGTTGATGAAAATTAACATGAATAAAAATTAGGTGCTGCTTAGACCAAAAAAATAAATACTTTGATTTTAGAGTTTACAAATGGAAAAGCTCTGAAAGGAGCTTTTCACCGTGTCCAACACTATTGGTCAAATTTAGAAGAATGAGCAATCATAAAATATTGCTGCTTATAAAAAAGAATATTCAAATCGGCTCGGCCGTGCCAATATAGGTATACAAAACCGTTCAGGAGATTGTTGATATGTGAAAGTGTAAAGTAATATTGGAGTAAAGTAAATAATTAAGAAAATGTAAATTGCATGACAAACTCTTGTTTAAAATTTTCCAAGTAAAAAGGCGAAGAAAGGTACCTAAATTAGCCTCTTCATTGAAATAATTTTGATAAAACAAGTTTTAATTCTTTTTTTTCTTTCTTTTTATTTAGAATATATAAAATCAAATATAAATTTTAAAATTACAAAAATCAAAACAGTTTTTATAAATGAATATTAAACAATATTTAAAATATATAGCATATATAAAAAATTCTACTTGTAAAAATATTCAAAACAACAATGCGCTTGAAAATATATAGCATAACAGAAAATAGTTTTAAAAGTAAATAAAAGAATAATATGTAAAAGCTGTTATAAAACAGGTTATGAGTAAAGTAAAAACCCACCAATTATGTAACAATAGAAATAAAGAGATAAAGGTTTCAAAAGTGGTTTTGTTAATCAATACTGTTTTATACTTTACAATTTTTTGCTAAATATTTTGTCAGCAAAATTTTGCATAACTTTTTGAAAAAAAAAACTAGGCCGAAACAAAGGGAAATTGGAAATATGAAAATGATTCTTTTATATAAAGGAAATGTTTTTCGAGTGTTTAATATACAATCAAATTTCTAATAATTTAATATTTTCAAACACACTCAAAATATTATCCCAAGGTTGTTTAAAAATCCTAATCTGAAATAGATCCAAAACTGACATTGAAAATTCACATTTTTATGTATTCTCTTAAAAGGTGTAATTGTGTGTTTCGGGCTTTTTTATGCTGCGGAAGAATCGCACAATTTCTAATTTATTTACTCTATCTCTGTGACACAGCCACATTTGAATGATACTTGCTTTGTTTGGTGATTTTGAACTGGTTTAAAACTCGGATACTGAACACTTCCCCAGGTGGGTGTCTTTCAAGATGCCAACATTCTTTGATGATTTATTATTTTTTTACCACCAGGATTTGCTGGACGTTTTCCTAATCCACAGCTTTATGGTGCATCCAGTGCAGCCGAGTGTCTCTCACTGCTATTGAAAAATATCCCCCTTTCAAATAGGGCTTCAGATTGATAATTACCATAGCAGACCTAGTATATTCCCCGGGAGCTGGTAACACTTTTTCGTGCGACATCACATAGGTGGATATCACTTGCCATAATGTAATTTGACCCCCCCCTTTCCACCTGAGCTCGGATGATATGAAATAGTACAAGGAACTTTGTTTTACCCAAGCCCAACACAGGCACTCTAGGGTTCGTTAAGCCGCATAATAAAAAGACAAGGACGCTGCCGAATTTTCTGCAGCATGAAAACTCACTGACTTGGGCTGGGTTCGAACCCGTAAAGTTCGGTGTTCAAAGCCAGAATCTAATCAAATACGCCACCCTGTCGGGCTATTGAAAAATATCACTGGCATGAACACATCTATCTCATAATTAGCACTCTCACAAGAACAGTTTTTATTCTTTAAGAAACAGTAGAAGAAATAAAGCTCACGACCAAGTAGTAAGTTGAACTTCACAGGAGACTGGATCGATGACTCGATCCTCCGCTCCCTATCTCGAAGCTACGATATGGCTGGTGTTATTAGCTTAGCTTGTTGGAGGAGGAGTGGCTTCATTAAGACAAGGATCAATGGGGTATCTAATTTCGGCTATTGGGATTGATCATTGCTATCGGTTGTAGAGTAAGCTTGTGGAGACTGCCCTTCTCAGAAAAATTTTAACTATTGAGATGAGAAAACTATTGAGATAAAAATACTAAAACGGAGAAATTAAATTAGAAAGTGAAAAAATTAAAAAATTAATTATCTAAAGGGGCGATTCTACAAATGGAAAAGCTTTTTGTCTTCATCTTTGGATGCTTTAAGAACTGGGACTAGTTGCAGTAACGGAATTTTTTTTTAAACAAGATTTGGAAGAATTTTAAAAAATCAATTAAAGTAGAAATTTATAAAATATTTGTTTCAGTGGTAGATGAACCTGGATTGTCTTGTGCTCTGTTTTACTATCATTTTCATTTGAATTTGAGGGTTTGATATTATCTTTAATTCCGCTAACAATATTAGCGAAGGAAATTCCTTCAATAACATTGCTGCTAGAGAAATTATTTTTGTTTAAATTTATTGGGGTTCCTTTCTTTGGTTTTGGAAATTTGAGACATTTGGTATAACAGGCAGTGTATCCGTGAGCTTTGCAATTTATGCAGAAGGAATTCTGCCTTTCTTTTATCTCGAAATCTTTTGTAAGATGACCATTACAGCACTTCAGGCAACGGGGAATTTGATGGCAATTGGCTGCCGTATGGAAGAAAATATTGCATCTAAAACATTGAGTGATACCCCGAATGGAGTATCCCTCAACTTAAATTTGCATGTAACCTAAACGGGTAGATTTTGTTGATTCCTGGGTAGTGTGATTAAGAAAAAGGAGCGTTGCTTTAGTTTTTCTGGAAAAGAGTTGGCTGCAGTTAGAAACAGTATAGCAGTGTTTCTCAAACTGTGGGGCGCCTGGGGGCGACATATTAATAAAGGTCTAAAAAATAGTTTTTTGGAATGAAATAAAACAAAATGCTTTCTAAAAAAATAAAAATAAAATTTACACTGAAATAATTTATATATATCATCTGGTTTTCCACTTTCAAAAGATTCCACTTCAAACGTTCATTAGCTATCTTTGATCCTAAAACCAAATAAAAAAAGACATTTTATTTGCTTTGCTGCAATCCCACGCGATGAGAGATTTTTTTATTACGTTTCTGTTAATCCGTAAGATACTTCTTTTGATTATAATCTATTTGACCTTCAAACTTACTGGTATGTTTAACTCAGAAACTTTTTCTTGTAGGAAACTTGTAAATAATATTTTTCTGTTGCTTTTTTTTCCATTTGAATGAGTTTTATGATAAATGGATAAGCACATATTGAGCACTTTGAAGGATTATTTGGCCAAGATGCAATTTTATGAGTATTCTGAAACATATTAATGCATAATGAAAAACGTTTTACACAATTATTTTTCTAAAACTGACATCGATGTTTTCGTATCGAATACACATTTTACATGGGAAGCGGTCGCATGAGGCGCTGAATCACTTCACCTTCACGAAATTGTTAATTCTGGTAAAACTGTTTTATTCGTTAACAGTGACCTTGACAGTATTCTCCTATTAGTAGACAGTCTTAATGTGACTAAAATGAATTTGTCACATGTATGCCTCTTTTTTGAGAGTGGCAAACGTTTTTACAATCAAAGGTACTGTTTTGATCCAAATTCCTACACGACCACTTTTTGTTCAAAATATTTTCTATGAATATGCTACTTTCCCTATATTTGATGATTAACTTTGTGGTTTTGATTGCTGTGTTGTACGACTTGTGTATGGTTTATAAATGTAAATGAGCAGAATATATAAAAAATGGGCATCTGTGATCTCTATTGAAGGAAATTGAAACTGATCAAGCAATTGAAGAACCTGATGAAATATTGCATACTAATCGTGACAGCGAAAGTAAATATGAGTAAAGAAGCGATAGACATGAAACGGCAGGTTGAATAGAAATTTTCAAATGCTGCCTAAAAGAACTATCAAAGCTATGAAGCCATAAATGTAACTCTTTGCCTTGCCAAAAGACATAAGCAAGAAAAGGTTCAACATGCCATTTGTAGATCATCAAGAACAGCAAAATTACAATAACGTGAGCAAAAATATGATAGTTTTGCTTGCAAATAACTTTTCTTGTATTGTTAGTGAAACGTGTTGTGATTTATGTTCTTCATTAGATTTTTACATTTGGAACAGTTTCTTTGGTTTTATTGGATTTTTCTCAAATCATCAAAGAAAATACAAAGTCCTTGAAAGTAGGTAGTATATTTTCTTTTTAATTAAATTATTCACTGGAATTGTGATTTTTATCGTGTATAGTAAAATAATTATAAAAAGAAGGATTGGGGTGACTTAGTCACACACCGCGCGATCATTAACGTTAGCGTGGATTGGGCGCCTGCTCCCTGGTTAAAACATTTTGAGGGTTTCTCGCTTTAAATATTAAAAATAACACAATTATTCTTCTTTAGAATTTTACATTCATTTTCCTTATTTAATATTAATTCTAAATGCTAATTTAGAATTAATATTTATTATATTATGCTGTGAGGCTTAAAGTTACACACAAACACACACAGTTCGTTTTAAACTATTTATAATAGGAGAATTCATTTAAAAAATCATTTTATATTTTTGTATACATTGTTGTGCATTGGGTTTTACTCTCCTTACAATTAAGCTATTATATCAAGAATAATGTATTATTTTTTAAAGAAATAATCGCAGAACGGGTACTTCAGCCAGTGTACTTATAAATGTATCAGTACTGCACAATGTATTTTATAACTAATTTATTAATACTAATTTGAGAGAACAAGTTAAATTATTATTAGTGACTTCCATGGGCTTGTCTTGCAGAGCAAAGGTTTTCAAATGAAGGCTTAATATTAGAAATTGACACTCTAAGTTCTTTTTCTATATTTAGCTGAGATCTATACTTTGTCTTCAAGCAACCACCGCAGAAAATCCCGAACACAAAATTTTGATGTTGAAAATGGTAGTAGTATACGAAAATGCTTTTGTTTTCAGTGCAGAAAATCCATCATCTGCTTCTGCCCAAAATTGAAGAAGAGTTTTATTACAAAAATTGTCTTTTAATTAAACCCACTTTCAGATTTGAAATCTATGAAAATTTCTTCTTCGATAGTTAGGAAACCCTTCCAGGAGTATTTTGAAAAGGATCTCTAACCCATTCGTAACTTGCTATCAAGTTGTCCTCAGCAAAAAATATTTTTTAAAACTTTTGCCAACGTAGCTAAGAAAGCTGATATTCAATAGTTTTATAAACAACTTCCACATGTTGTTCTTCAGTTTTGTAAGTTTGTACACATTTATCCGCATTTTTCAAACATTTCAAGGTTTTGCTTTAAATTTCGGCTCCATAATTCTAATTTTCTACAAAAGCATTAATTTTATCTCATAAAGTGTCAAACATATGTACATTGGATCCTTGAAGTTGAAGATTCAATATGTTTAATTTCTCAAATATATCGACTAGTAGCTCAACTTCATCAGAAATAAACCATCACGAATTTCTCAGCTTCGGTAAAGTTTTCCTCTTCTAGAAAATGATAGAATTTCATTTCTTGAATTCATAAACACGTTGCAAAATTTCCGCGTGATAACCATCTTGCTTCGCAATAAAATATAGCAATGATGAATGCACTGCGCCCATGTCTTTGCAAAAGTCAGAAAGATTCTTGATTTTTAGGGGTCTCATTTTATGTAATTTACTACAGTCACAATTGTCGTTAAGCACGGCCATTGCAGACCTGGACTCATTTCTTTGGAAACCCAGAGCTTCTCTGTGGATCATACAGTAATGTCCAGATGCACAGTGGAGATTTTTGTTTACCAAGTGCTTGCCATACTTTTAAATCTTCCTGACATTGTACGAGAGCGCCATCGGTGCATCCAAACACCTGAATTTCACTCTATATTTGCCTCGTTTATAAAATTATTTAAAATATCAAATAACGCTATTGCTGTTGCTTTAAGTTTTATTGGTTTGCAAAAAAGTAGTTCTACTGCTGACATACCATCCCAAAATCAAACATACGCAATGAAATGAGCATCTTTATTGCTATCTGTTGCCTCGTCAAGCTGAATTG
Source organism: Trichonephila inaurata madagascariensis (assembly GCA_019973955.1). Classification (NCBI taxonomy): domain Eukaryota; kingdom Metazoa; phylum Arthropoda; class Arachnida; order Araneae; family Nephilidae; genus Trichonephila; species Trichonephila inaurata. Next base: position 50,805 of record BMAV01010544.1, on the reverse strand, counting down.
AAAGCAATTTATCATGCAACTTAGCGAAAAGCTGTTGCTCTACATCTTCAGCGATATCATCAATTCGACGGGAAACAGTATCATTTGATAGGGGTATGGACTGCAACTCTTTGAGTGTCTCCAAACATAGTTTCTACAATCTCAATTGCTGCAGGCAAAATAAGCTCTTCGGCAATAGTGTGGGTCTTTTTACATCTGGCTATTTTATATGATACTTGTAAGAAGTAAGTAAAAGCTTTTCATTCACTGACAAAGTTTTTTTTTTTAAAATTATTGTTTGTTTTCATATGATTTTAATTTTTGATTCAAGAACTCGAGATTTGTTAATGTACTCATGAAGCGTTTCAAGGAAATGTCTTTTTAAGTTTATTAGGTTTCATACTGTCTGCTGCCAATATTTTTTGAGCAAATAACACACAGAGGCTTTTCTTTACTCCATTTACTTCAGTAATGTGGGTAAATCAAAATTCAAGTATTCTTGAGAATATTTCCTTGATTTAATTTTCGGAACTATTATTCTCGTCTGTGTACACTGTTGATGCCTTATTATCGTAGAATGTTTAAACGACTTAAAATTTATCCATGATTTTTGTTTCAATCTTCTGCAGTAAATACTTAATACCGGGAATTACAACTAAAGAGCAGAATTATAAAATGTGCATTCAGGATAGATTTGGTAGCTATAGAAGCATCGAATCGACCAAGACTGATTAGGTGTACGAGGTACAGCATTATTACATGTTTTGCGCAGACGTCCGATAGTTTGGCCTGACTCGCGGAGACGCTCATTGGAATGACAGATGTGATGTATATGATAAGAGAGCGCAACATAAAAAGTAGACTATTTTTCAATTTCTTCTATAATTTCACTCTCTCATATATATCTTGTTCAAATTTACACAATCGTAGGTAAAAATACTTTTATTCATTCATTCAAGTTCAAATACATTTATTTGTTTTGTACATTTTTTAAATTTCTGAGAATGTGAAGAAGTATTGTGGTTTCTTCTTTACTATACTATTTTCTAACGCACTAATTAAATTTAATTAATGAATAAATAGTAACAAAAAGAACAGTCCAATACCATATATAGAAAAGGAAAATGAAAAATTAGCAGGAAAATTGCTTTCTATTTTGTAACTAACTTTATTGTGATTCTGTCATATGTATTACATATTTATTAATTGTAATTATTTAATAAAAGTAGCAAAAATAAATTTTTTCTTTTGTTAGCCTAAATTATAGGAATTGGCTTAAAATTTATTTTTTTACTCCTTCACTTGTTCTAATGACATTTGTACTTCTAGGAAATGGATGATGGAGGAAATAAATCTTTAATTAAATATCATTTTGCAATCTGTTCCTATTTAAAATTAGAAAGGAAAAATAACATAACATTATAACTATTATTTAAAAGTAACTTGCTTAAAATATATATTACTTAAAAGTAACGTATACAAAATTTAATACTCAAAGTGCATTATTATTGCATTCAATACATTATTACTTTTTTTTGGGACGGGGCGATGAAAATTATGATTGAAAATTGGGTCGCCAGTAGTGAAAGTTTGAGAAGCACTGCAGTATAGCCAAGTTCTTCTAAATCGACTGTTATTTCTTCTGTTTTGGTTAATATGGGGAGTCCTTTTATAACGACTTTAATTGGCTTTATTTTTTGGGGGTGTAATGATTTCACTCAGCTCTAGGTTAACTATTTATTTCCATATGAAAATCATCAAAAGAAAGATAAATAAAATGGTATATTCTATTACAGTTCAATATGAATTTCGAGTCTCTTTCGCACTCTCTTCCGTTCCTGGATTTTCCAAGCCAGGAGACCGCTGTACTTCGCGGGCTGGTCCGTAATCACTTCGAGTCTCTTCCGTACTCTCTCCCGTTTCCTCGATCTTTCAAGCCAGGGAGACCGCTGCTTCGCGGGCTCGTTATCGCTCTTCCTATCGCTCAAAGGGACGTCCGAACCGCTCCTTCAAAGATCCCGTCTCTTTTTTTTTCTTGTCCGGACTCTCTCGCCCTTTTTATATCATCTCTTTCTCCTAGTCATCCACCCTCTCACCGGTTTGTCGGCCTCAGTCCCGATGGTTCTGCTGCCGCCTTCCGGTCTCGGCCTTGATGTGTTACCCTCTGCCGCGCCAAATCCGATACCGTTTCCGCTAGTCCCAAAGAGGCGCCGAGGCTGGGGCACATTCTTACGTTCTCAGTCGCGACGGTCACCGAGTTCTGGGAAAATGAACACACAATGATAAGGCGCCTCTTTTTGACAGTCCGGTCAGGTGGGCAAAGAAGGTGCCGAAACTCGACCACCCAGCTGCGAAATTCCTTCCCAGCAATTGAAATGGAATTTTCACCTTCTGTCGGCAAGGGATCTGTTGGAAAGTAGGGGAAAGAGATATGCTTCGTCACAGGGGGAAATGCCATAAATTCAAAATCCGCATTTTCTTCTAAGATGTGATTTAGATTTCGATATTCTTCATCAGTATTGACATATAATTTAATGTATTCTGTGGTTTTACTATTAATATCGGGGAATTTGATATTTAAAAATTTAATTTGATCTCTATAATTTTCTTTAATTTTACGCATTACGGTGGAAGGAGTCTTTGGTTTGAGGGTTAGGATCTAGTTTTCAGGAATAAAGCCCGTGACCATATACTCTGAGTGTCTTTGGGGATCTGGATTAATAATTAATCCTCCGTCCCATAACATAAAATTGTATCCGAGTCCTTCATGTCTGCGGGGAGAAGGAGCCTCCTGATTCGTAAACACAAGAGTTTATCTGAGGATGAAGGCGATGAGCAGGCAGGGGATGACGCAATCGTCTGTGTGTGTGTGTGTGGCAGTATTAGCGTGTTGAAGAGGGGTCTCCTAATTGGTTGAAATTCAAACTATTGTTGTAGGTTTATTGATATGGAATAAATTTAAGAAAACTAGTGGTATTATTCCAGTTTCAGGATGACAAAGTAAATTTTTATAATACGGGGGATGGAAACTTATAGACCAGCGATACTGAACTTGCAGCCCCGAGCGTCGCATGTGGCTCACCCCGGGCTTCTCTAAGTGGCCCACTCATGGCCCATTGCAACAAAAGTTTCAACTATTTTCAGAAGAATGTATTGAGAAATTCTATCAATCGAGCAATCAAATCGACGAATTTTGCTGTCGATGTCGAACTGGTACAAATTGAAAGATTTATTTACTTTTTTTTCTATTTGTAACTGTAATAGTTAGCGATAACAGTGAACTGAACTGCTGTAGTGACCATTTTATCGGTGAAACTGATTTTTAATTATAAATAATTAGTACTGATTTAATTCTGTAATTCAGTATAAACCCTTCTTTGCTGCAATTCTGCATTTAATAAATTAATATTTGAAACAAAAATATAAAAGACCTTGTCAAAAGGAAAAAAAATCAAGTTATCAAATGGCATGGCAGCTTTGTTTGTAGGATAGTAGAATATAATCTGGGGGCTTGGTCATGGATGAAAGGGAACCGAAAAATATTTTTTATGTGTATTTGATAGAGATTAATGCGCTGTACTAAAAGCCAAAAATAAGTTCTAAGATTTTGATCGATTTTCGACATTTTAAGTTTCCAATATTGTCTTGATCTTATGATGTTTTCCATTAATTCTAAAATTGCAGCCCGCATGAAATATCTACCATATGTGTGCGGCCCGGCGAGAAAAAAAGTTGAGTACCCCTGTTATAGATTATTTCCCCAAACGAGCAGCGTAATACAAGTTAGCCTTAGAAGAGTTATCAAAACATGAAATATTAAAATTAGTGTTGGCTAGAGAAATACAAGAGGGTAGTCAGGATTTTCCTTCACAATGATTCGTTATAAGTGTCCTTGAAGATAGCATGTCCTGTTGAAATTCAAAAATTAGCAGAGATCTGTCCTGGAAAATTTATTGGGACTAAGTTATTGATTAGAATCTCTCAAATCTTGCCCTTAACACCTTTTTCTTGAGTTAAACGTATGATTTTTTTTAAATTTGAAAATTGTCGAAAATGCTTGAAAAGGTAATTTGTAATAAAATGCTTCAACAAACCAAGAGGATGACATTTAAAAAAACATATAAGAATCTATTTTGATCATGTTACTTAAAATATGTACAAATTTTAGAACTTTAGAATTTTAGAACTAATTATTCTCAAAATTTCTTTTATCTAAATTTTAAATGGATAAAGTATTATGTACACTAGGAACCTCGTAATATAGCGCCATGGCTCGTGGTGAAAAGTTTATTAAAATAGATTGTTATTCGATTTTTAATGCTTATAAATATCAATGCCAGAGTTTTTCCAAATTGGGAGTAGAATCGGGTGAATGGGATTTTATGAACCATATACCGTATTCAAAGAAGAATTGCTGAAATCCTTAACAGGAACAATGAAAATCAAATGAAACTGTAAAAATTCAATTTACTTTTTGAAAAAAGAAGAAAATTAGAAAGAAAAAAAACGTAAAGGAGGAAACAAAGGAAGACATTAAATTTCTTTTTATCTTTCAGAAGTTCTACAATCATTAAAACATTTGAAAATAAATATTCACGATGACAGAATTATGAATTCTACAAATTAAAAGAAAATAAAGTTATATTTACGGAATTATTTTATCTGATGTCATGTGAATTTGACTAAAACAATTTTAATTAATTTTACCTTGACTGAGACTAACAAATATTGTGATAAATTAGTAACTGTGGCATTTAGGTGCTGCTGTGAATGTTAGGGAGTTTGTACCAGCCTTAAGAAAATTCTAGTCAAATCTATTGATACGCTTTACTGTAAACTATTACACACTACAATAAATATAGTTTTCAAGATTGATTAATTTCTTGACTCTAAAATTGTCTCTTGGACACTTTAACCTGTTTAGTTTGTTCTCCTTTCCGCAATTTTACAGGGATTTTGAAAATTTTTAGTAACTTTAAATCTTTTTCCATGTGGTGATTACACAGAAAAAAGTTTGTGGATCAGGTTAGCTATGAGAGATTTTATAATGAAATATATTTAGAAATTCGCTGATGTCGTTTCAACACTAAGGCAATTTATCATTATATATATAGCTGTTTTTCAACAGAAGATAGTTCACTAAATATGCATAAAAAAAAATTCCGGAAGTAATATTGTGCATTTATTTGACCTTGAATGCAGTGTTATTGAGTTCACAGTGGAAATGAGTCAGTTATACTAAAATTGTTGAGACTAATTGTTTCGTTACATAGCATTCGCTGAACTGCTATTACGATCTAATTACGTAATTGAAAGAAATTTCAAAAACCAGATAAATACTGAATTTAAAGGAACTACAAGTTCACTAAAACACGTATAGTGCGAAATTAAAGAGTGCAATGGAAATTGCAACTAAAAAATGTCTCACTTGCATGAAAATAGTGTGCTGAAAATGTACAGGAAAATTTTAACTTCACTGTATTCATTGCAAATTAGGTGTGACGAATTATAATCGAAGCAAATGTCCATTACATCGAATCGAAACGAAGCGAAATGAGTGTGTATCTATGCGAAATAGACAGTCCACAATAAGTAGTTCCATGAGATAATTTAAGCATAGTAATGTTTAATTAGTTACGAATTGCCGCGATGCGGCTTACATTCTACGGTACAAATTACACACTAACGATAAGTACAATTTTGATACAGAGGTGCGCTCAGAAGCGCCCTCGCGTGGCCAATATTTCGGCACATTAGGAATGTACTAAACATTAAGCATAAAAACGATAAATAATGATGAAAAAAATAGCATTAACGCAAAAATTTCGATTTTGCTTATTTTTGAAGATTATTGTTTTATTCCATTTTACAAGATTAAGTAATTTATTTTGTTACAGTTTTCTATGATATAAAGGGTCATATTATACGATAATTACAAGATTCAATATTAAAAAGTCTTAAAACTAAACTCTACAGAGCAAAATACCTGCAATTATATTTAGTTATTACAATTATTTTACATATTTTATATCACGGGGTGTCGAAACAACACAGGCGGACGTTTAGGGTAATCAAAATCCCGGACGTTCTAGTGTTAATTTAAGCTTTGAATGAGAAATCATAATGCTTAGTGAAATTTCTTGAATCGATTACAGCGACATCTTTCATCCACACATACGTTATGTACACATCCTTGTTATGTTGGTTCACACAGAAACAAATGTTGAATTCTAAGTTTAAATGCAAACATCTTGATTGTGAAGAATTTTGAGCAACACGTAAAACATCTTAAAAGCGAAAAATTGTTACCACAAATGATTATTACAATTATTTTTTCGAAAAGTTGAATGTCCAGCTTCATCCTAATGGAATAATAAATTTGAAAATCAGAAGCGCACATTTTTTTTAAAAACTTTAAACTTATGTAATAATTCTCTAATGTAAGTGTTGATTCTGCATTGTTAAAAAAAATTAAAGAAATTTGTTGATTTATGCAGGGGAGCATCTGAACCGCCCTTTTGCATGCCACTTCCAACTATACGCAAAATATTACTTTTTAGGAATACCCCCTCATTCCATGTTACTTGGTTAGGTTCATTTGACTTCGTGGTTCTTTCTTTGTAACTTTATTGTGTAGATTTACTTCTCAATGCCTGGTAACAAGTAAATTTCAACATAGAACTACAAAGCACATGAGGGCTATTAGAGACTGATACCGTAATTCTGAGCCTCGGTCAAGCAACGAGGACAACACCTGAAACTGTAACCACTTCTCCGAAATTCCCCACCATGCTAACGAGGGGACGTTTAAGTCTCGCAGATTTAACTTTATCGGCCCTCTCTACACAACAGGTCTTCAGTGACACCAGAACTTGATCCTTTACCGTGATCTTAAGCTTTAGTCTAACGGAGTCACTCAAAACACATAATTGTATGAGTATATACTGGTGAATTAGTCTACTTATTTAAAAATATTTATACGTTAATTACTTATGTACATTACATTTATATATGTTTATAAAACTTTTTTAAGGTCGTGCTATATAAGGCTAGAAAAATTTATACCATAAGAGCCATTTGCTTTTCTTAAAATTCTCTTTGCAAACAAAAGGAGAGAGTTCGTATTCTTTCACAATTAATGCTTTTATTTTCACATAATCTCGTAGGTGCCATCACTAATATAAACAAACAAAAAATTGACAACTTTCTCGATTAATTGTGGAGCTGTGTGTGACTAAAAGATAACTAAATTCCAAATTTTAAATAATTATTTTAATTAATAAAATGTATTGATTTGTAAAATAAATTACTTTCATTCTCAAGATGTCAATTTTTTATTTAATTGAATCTCACAAAAAGAATCTTTAAGGTAAATTTGGTAAAATTTTGCAAAAAAAATTGTGAATTATAGGGATTGGCAATACGAACACCCATGAATCTCAAGTACTTGGCGTTGGATAATTTTTCAGCTCAACAAATTTCATAGTTTTTTGTCAATCTCGAAATAATTATTTCCATTTCTACAAAAGTAAAAGAAAATTACAAATGGTTGATATAAAAGATTAAGAAATATGGTTATGCAAAGAACGAATTAAAACTTAACAAAGCTTTTAGGAACTGAATTCTCTATATCTTGAAACATTTAAACCGAAATTTTCATGTAATTCTCTCTAATAGTTCAAGAAATATTCAAAGTTAAAATATTCTGAAAGTTAAAAAGTTCTGACACAGTTATTTTTAAAGGGCCTCATTCAAGTGTTTGCAATGATTGAGTAAAGTCTGTAAAACTCTGCAGTTTTTGCTTTTTGTACTTTTCTTTTATATTTTCTGCAAATATACAATCGCTAATGTCCTATTGAGAACAAAATCTCATATAAAATGTTTTCAAATTAATGTAGGCTGAAAGTGACAGAAAAATTTACTTTATTGAGTGACGAGTAATATGCGGCTAATTAGAAAGAATGTGTTCATTTGGGAGCAGAGTAAAGCAGTGCTTCTGAACTTTGAATATTTGCGATCCAATTTTCAATCATAATTTTCATAACCCCCATCCCCATACAATAACAATTTTTTGAATGCAGTAATTAAGTATTTTAGCATAAAGCTGTAGTACCACTATAATTCTAAATCGTTCAAATTATCAAAATAAATATTAAACTTTTTTTGTATACGTTACTTTTAAGTAATAGATATTTTAAGGAAGTTACTTTTAAATAATAGATATTTTAAGTAAGTTACTTTTAAATAATAGATATTTTAGGTAAGTTACTTTGAAGTAAGGCTCCCGGTGGCCGAGTCCTAGCGTATCGCGCTTCCACACCGCAGGACCGAGGTTCTATCCTCTGGTTGGGCAAGGAAGTCCCAGCCTTTCATCGCTTCAATGGGTCTATAAATCACTACCAAGCTTGCTTGAGGACTAAACACTGGGGGTTTCGCTTCGGATTAACCACCTGATTGGGATATTCGCTCATGCCAAAATGTCATGTATACTGAAATGGGTACAGTACGCCTTTTTCCTCATGGGCTGTTTCGCCACTGAATTTAGTTTACTTCTATGTAACAGAAATTTTAAGCAAATTTTTTTAAATAACAGTATAAGTATTATCTTACTTTTCTCTTCTAATTTTTTATTCTGGTGCAGATTGCAAAATAATTTTTAATTAAATTAAATGTTCATTCCTCAATATATATTATCCATTTCTAAAGTCTAATCAATCATTTCCAACACCCTACGTTTGTGAAACCGGATTTTCTCCCGTGGTTATTTTGAAGATAAATTAAATATCGCAGCTAAACACATTGAAAAAGAAGGCCAATACCTAATTTTAAGCTTTTCTTTGAAAAACTGCTCCGCAAGATAGGCACTTGGGAGTCGCTAGTTAATATTAAACTTGTTCTTAATTTAGCTTTGATAAATTGATTACCAAATACATTGTGCAAGTACAGATGCTCAGTATAAGTATATTATATCAGTGTAAATGTTTATTTTGTTGTTTATAATTTCATGATATATTCTTTTTTCTTCCTTTCAATAAATAATTAATCTTTTTAAATAATTTTTTTCCAGCTATTTTATATGCTCGCGCGCCCCTCTCCACGCGCCCCACAGTTTCAGAAAAAAGCTGCAGTAAGGAAAACTCTTTAAAACCTAACTTCTTTTTCGTCATTTTCCTGAAAAAAATTCCAGTCAGATGTTTCTCTTGCAATTACGTCCAAAATAAAGGAAATAATTTTTATTTAAAAGAATTATTCAAGGTAGCATGTATCGATGTTGTTCATCAACATCAGAATAAAATTCAGTTCAACAAATAGATTAATGAAACATAATAAATTTCTAAGCTCATTATTTACACTGCTAGACATTAAAATTGCAACTCCAGGATAGAATTATTTGTCGAATGTCAAAATCACATGAAATGAAGAGGAGGTTTGGATAAAGAAATGATTAGCACTCAGAGTATTCGGACGACGGAAGAGGGAGAATCGACATCTGAAGCACTGCTTAAAAGAAAAGTTGCGTCGTGGATTTCTCAAGGAGAAGCGCTTTATAAGGTCGGAGATTGCTCAGAATGTCGTGTTATATCTCGAATAAAAAAAATAAAAAAAACGAAATGGTTCCCAGCAAGTGTAGAAATTTGACAGAGGCATTATCATTACCTATCGAGAGTGTGGATTATGGGGGTTCCGTGATATCAACCGTCGCACTGATCAAAAAACAACTACTATAATGCGAATAGGGAATCAATGGCTTGCTGGGGGTCATACTGAACGTCTTGCAGGATCTCCCAAGACTAACACCCGAGAGAACAGACATAATGAGAGGTCAGCCCTGCAAAACCGTACAACCACATCACGGACCATTTGTCCAGAAATGGGCTTGTTTTCAGCACGGCAAATATCCGCTCGTAAGGTGCGACGATGTTTGCAACAGCTTGGACAGTCAGTAAGGCGGCCATTACTTCGGCTTATCATTACTATACAGCATAGAAAGTGACCGCGGCTCTTATGCGTCGAACGAAAAAACTAGATAGAGGATTGACATGTTCCAATTTAGCTCGCGGTATTTCGATGGACTTCTGACAGTCCTGCAAGAAGATTCCGAGGAAACCGGTCATCTCTTGATACGATACGTCGTCTCTGGAAAGCATATCGATATCGGCATAGGGTCCCTCTACCTGGTACGATGATTTAGAATGAAATGATTTGGGCTATCATAGGGTAAACGACGCGCCCCTTTGTAGTACAGGCAACGGTAATATGAACGCAGATCGGTACATTTTTGATATCTTTCATCCAGTGTGGTTGTGGTATCAATAAAGAAACTTGAAAATTCCGTAAAGTTTATAAATTATTCCACAGTTAATTTTTTTGTGCTTCTCATAGGTTCGTGGAGTTTAAATATCGGCAAGCATACAACTTTAACAACGAAGAAAAATTTGTGCAAATGAAAACTACTTAATAATTACTAATTTTATTGCGGGTTTCATGTTTCTAAAAACCATGTGGAGAGAATGACGGGAAAGTTTGCAGTAGGTGAAATTTTGTCTGAGACTGATAGTTACATTTAGCAATACATCGCCAGCGCTATGCCCAAATAATTTTTTTTTCAGTTTTATCCCTTCCCAACCTCCATAAGCACTTCAAACTAACAAAAATAATTTTTAAGTTTTAAACACTAGCCATTGAAACTTTAAGCAACCGTTAATGCTTTTTTATGTACATGTAATTTGGGAATAAAATAATTATTCTTAATTCCTTTTTATTTTATAATATCAATTTGTTTTCTTATAAAACTATTAACGAGCTATACCCCGAACCGTATGAAACAGCCCCCTAAGATGACCGTTTCTTTGATTGTCCGCGTGAGCTAGAGGTGTAGGGTTTACAAAAGGAATAGACATCTTCAAATTCTTAATATGACTTTATTAAGAATGAATCTTAAATGCCTAACAATGTAAATAATATTATTTATATGCGAGAATCTACTATGTACAAACACACAGTAATAGTTAAACCGAATCGCGTAACTTGGACCACTATCAATACATAAATCGCCTAATCTCACTTGTAATAATATTACAGGTCCTAATATCAAATAATCAATCCTAACTTAATTCAGTTTTAATTTCAATCTTATGAAGAGGCGTCTGGGCGCGCGTGCATTGGTATGCACCTTGACCTAATGGCTTAATCTTCAAGGTAACTTCACAATTGGCTGTATATTCTCGCTTGAATCACTTTCACACATAACATTCCCCAATTTGCCATTCGACTTAATGAAACTTCTGTTATTTAAAAGCTATCTTATTTGCATTTCTTTTTCACATTTCGCTTCTTGGGTTTTGGTTGGAAAAGAGTTGTTATTAATCTTGGACCCCAAGGAACCCAGAGGTCATGTTAAAGAAAAGTCGCGTGAGCCCGTCACAACCGGAGTGGTTGAGAATATACAACGATGGCTCCCGTGTGGAACAGTGAATTAATGCTGGGACAAGACTTTTGTGCCTATGCTCTTTCGACCGTTTTGCATCTGCTTTCAACGGCGAATTCGAGAATTTTTCTATATTGCTCTAGCTCAACTGCAATGTTGATCAGACCAACCTTCTAGAATAGTCATCCTAATTTACACTAAGGCAGTACTTTTCGTGATCAAAATTCAATTCTATCAATTTTTCTTTTGCCCCTCAGTCTGTTTCCATCGAAAAATGCATTTTTTGTCCCAATGGGCAAGGATATCGTTGTGCAGTGGATCCCAGGATATTATGGAATCCTAAATAATGAAGTAGATTCTCTTGTCAAAAAGAAACATCCATAACACCAACTCTTTGTAAAGACATCTCTGCACCATGAAATGGATAATCCGAGTCTTTTTTTTGAACACTCTATCTGATAATTTCCGTGAAGCAACTCATCTGAAGCTTGGTTTAAGTTTATTCACCTCGAATACTGTTATCTATCTGTTAAAGAGGGCTTATTTGGATTTTTGGAATATCATCATAGTAGAAAAAGGGAACAAACTCCTTGTTATATACACTGTAACAGAAAAAAATGATTAAATTAAAGCTAATGACTATCAACAAATCTACGATATATGAAAATTGAGCCTTCCATTTATAAAATGGTAGCAGCCATGATAGTCAGCCACACCTGTTTTCTAAGTGCATATTGTTACGCTTTATGGTCTTCATAAGCCCAAAGTATCAACCTTTCACTCTCGAGGGACAAATTAATAAATTTACAATGTTCCGCTGGCTACATCCATAAACTAATAGTGGTCCTCGGGCTACATGACTTTCAAAAAATATCAGTCAGGAAATTTATATAAAACATCACATTTGCTTGCAAAGTTATATTTGTGATATTTGTTTTACAAGACTAATATACTAATTCTCAGGGACGAGGGGGTGTTTACAAATTTGAACATAAGTATATATTTAATAAGTATGTTCATTGCCTGCCTATAAATAACGTTTGCATTAAGAAGGCTTTTAAATATAATAAGAAAATAGGTAGCTCAATTTTTAATTACAATGCTATTAATGATTGGAAAATAATAATAATATTGTTTGTAATTGTAAAGATTATTTTTTTTTCTGATTTTATAAATGATCTTCACAAGCACGTGGTAACTGGTAATTTAAATATTGTTAAAGATAATACTCTTAGAGAAATAATGTTCAAGAGTGCTAGTTTTAGATTAATGATCTCTAATAATAATAATGCTATCAAAAATCAAATTTCTAAGGATATTAGTAACTTCATTACAAAATTAGCTATTAAATACAGCCTTCCTATTGTAGCTTTTAATGAATTTAAATGCAAAGTGTTAAAGGAATTACTGAACATTAACTACAAAACTGATAATGATATAACTTACATTAATATTAAGAACCAAATTGCAGACCTACAAAAGAACTTTTTTATCGTTTATGTTGATAAAGTACCGGGTAATTATGCAATTATTTGCAAGTGGCTTTATACTAATATGCTAAACAAACATTTTCATAATAATTCTGCTTTTAAAAAATCTAATTCAAGCAAAAGAGAAATTTTTAATCGAATCTCTGCTTTTATAAAAAAATAGATTTACGTATTTTGGATATTAAATTCCCTCATATTTTCCTAACTCCTAAATTTCACAAAAATCCTGTTTAAGTTAGAACTATTACGAATGGTCTTAAAACTTATATTACACATCCGGGCAACAAGCTAAAAAATATTATTCAATCTACATTAGACAAAATTGATAATTCTATTATAGTTAAGAATAGTATGAACATTATTAAGTATATGCAATATAAAAAAAATATTTCTATTTATATGATTTTGAAGATTTATTTAACTCTATAGATATAGAAGACATGTTTAAGATTCTTAAAATATCATATAGCAAATATTTTTTTAATAGGATAGTAAAATATGATGTATAAATATATTTCTATTATTGAATTAGTATTAAAAGAAACTTATACTTTCCATAATAACGCTCACTATCAGCAAATTAAAGGTTTACCACAAGGTGGACCAGCTAGCAACTGCTTAGCAAATATTTACTTGCATTTTTATGAAAATGAAAGTATTAGTTATGAATCTTGATTCTTTTTAGATACATAGATGACTTCATTATATTTAGTAATACAGTAGACTTTGTTCCTATCTTTAATTATTATCCCCACTATTTAAAATTATTAAAAACTAATTATAATAATGAGCCAGCTAACTTTTTGGACCTTCAATTAAGCGTTAAGAATAATTTGCTATTAAGTAATATTTTTGATAAAAGAGGCTCATTTGATTTTAAAATTATAAAAAATACCTTTCTGGGGTAGTAACTTACACCTCTCAATATTTAGAAATATTATCTTAAATTTTATAAAAAGAAACAATGACTTAGTTACTGATAACATTTTAAAACATAGTTATTTTGTGAAATTTTGCAATAATTGTTCAGAATACAATTATCCAAGTAATTTCATTTTTAAATATATTTCTAATTCAAATTAAATCTATTTTTATCATAATTCAATATTTTATTTAAAATTTCTTCTATTTATTATTATTATTTTTAAATTTAAAATATTTTAAGCGCTTATTTAAAATGCAATATAAATATCTAGTATATATTTATCCAAGTAAATTTACTTTTAAATATATTTCTATTTGATATTATCTATTCTTAACTTTGTTCATTATTTTATTTAAAATTTCTTAAGCTTTGTTTATTTTAAAATATCTTAGTGGTTAGTTTACTATCCAGGTGGCACCACGGGTTTTCCTTCTTGTGTTTATGTTCCAATCCTTTATGTCATTTCGTGTGGTATCTTAACGTAGAAGGCTGATTTTTTGATTTCCAAAAAAAATTTTATTTTACGTTAAGTTTTTATCCTAATTTTTTCTATAATTTTTTTTATTATTATTATTCCTCTCCTTGAGAAATTCATTCTTTCTCTTTTCTTAATTTCATTCTACTATATTGTCAGGTTGATTATCCACGTGGTAGAAATAGGCTTAACTTTTCAACATGGCCGAATTTTTTTTTCTCCCCTATTATGTCGAAAATTTCTGCTGTACGGGGAAGGTTGCATCCTTAAAGCATTGCTAACTCTAAATAGCTGGCTTAATTTAGCGACAGCTTTAGAAATCATAATAGGTCTCAGTTTAGTCGAAAGACTTTTTTGTATCTACATTTGTTGTGTCTTGTGAATTCCAATTTCTTCCTTCTTTAGGACTTTAGGTTCTAGAACTTCAATTTTTTTTTATTATACTATTTATATATTCTATCTAATGGCCCCTTTTAACGAAGACGCTAAATCTTGAAAAGATGTTCGTTCTGTGGGAAAATTCCTTAAACAGAGATTTATCTTTCAATATAATTTACAAACCATGTAAAACAAGTTTTAAATACTTAAACAATATATATAATTAAAAAAAAGTAATTAATCCCAACTTAACTATAAATTGTATACATCTAATCCATTAAAAAGAAATCTGCAAGGAAAATAAAAGGGAAAAAATTAGCATTGTCCACAAGTATACACTGTTTGTTCAACTTAAGAAACATTGAAATTATAATTAATGAATTTCCACAATGAATTGAGACATTTTCTAATCAAGATTATAAGTAAATCTCAGGAAATATCTGCGGGCATACGGGCTACTGGAAACCCTCAATCCCGTATCTGGCTAAAGTCCATTAGATGAAACGACGAAGCTGGAATATCATGCTAAAAGTGTACTGCATGGCTATTGAACAAGCGACGGTGGGCCAGTGGGCGGGGCTTCAAGGCATGGAATTTGGCTTCTGAGATGTTTTTTGGAGAATGGAGTCCTGTGAATAAAGTCTTCCTATTAGCAAGTGAGAATAATGGCTCAAAATGGCTGCCCGGGGAGGGGGTTTGAGAGTGGTGTATTGTGACGCAATGTCCAGAAAGGGTGAAAAAGGTTTTAGAAGTCGAAAAAGCAACCGGTGGGTGAAAATCGGTAGGAAAAACTCTTCCTTGCTTCCTACCGCCTCCCAGACATCTAACCCCGCCCAAGTCCCGCCCTAACTGTTGAATTGAGTGATTCTGAGATTGAGGACGAGGATGAAGGTAAAAGGAACCCCACGGCTGTTGGCACCCCCAAAAACCAAATTCCACCAATTTTTGTCACCCCCCCGATAATTGGTGCCCTTTAATTTCCATAGCTAGGCAATTAGCCTCTACTCTAATAAGTAAACTAACTGGTAAATTTATTCGCATTACTGTCCAAAGTGATGACGAATATAGGGGGAAGTAATGGGGTTATTGGGATAAAATTACATATTTGAAGAGCTCATAGGGAGAACAATCGAATCCAGCCGGTGCGGTCGACCAAGGTAGCATAAATTCCGAGTTATTAAGGGGGAAAGCCCTGTAGGGGTAGCACTGAAGGGGCCAATTCACGTAAGGCTCGCATACCGAAAATATGGCGTACCTCCAAAAATCAAGTCCCAAGCTCGATTTTTTAAGGGGGGTGAAATTTTTCAGACCCCATAGGATTAACGATGAACATGATATTTTTAGTGCTTAAGCCCTCCCCATGCCTACACAATGGGGTCAGTATAGACTGGATGGGTCTTGATGAGTGGAACAGTTGGTTCGAATCTCAAGTCCAAGATTCAAACAGGAGCCAAGATATTGTGGATTTAAATAAATTTTAAAAGTTTAAAACAATTAAAAACTATGTATGGAATAACCCTATGAGCATGAATTTATAATAACTGGAAGAGCAGTTAGAGAGGGATTGAATGAGTCAGGTTCGAATAAACTGTGAGGCTCGGGTGTCGAGATATTGGCCAAAAAGCTGTAGAGGGTGGGAATGCACCGGGGGGATGTGTGTCCCAGCAGAACCTAACCATAACAAAAGTTATTACGATTCCCCAAATATCAGTCCTCTAGCACAAAAAAGTGGCATATTTTTTTCATTTCATCATTTCACTGGAACAGTTTGGGGATTTAACTAATTCACTTACTTACAACAGGGAAAAAGACAAAGAATTTATTTTAACATTTTTTCGTCAACTGATCATCTCCTATAGGAGTTTGACGAAAGCCCTAATTCATCATTTCCTGGACATATAGGCGGTGACCTTCAGGGTGAAATCCTGATATTCTTTTCTCCCCGTCATTCAAGGGTCGCACATACACAAAGTCATTCCCTCGCTCTTCTCCCCACCAAGGACTCCAAACAAATTGCTGTATTTCATACTTTGCCCGGGTTTTTCATTTTTGGGACTCTATAGAATGCCTAGGCAATGTATGAAATAAAAATCATTTCATACATTGCCGGCTAGTTTTTGGCATTCTATAGAATGCCGGATTTCATATTTTGCCGGTAACATATATATTATCCGATGGTGTTAACTTAAACACAAAAGACACTAATAATTAACAGACCAAGTCACAACCATAATGGTGACTGAAGCAGACGTGAGCACCTTTTGCGCATTTATTAATCCCTAAAAGTTTCGGATGGCAAAGAAATCACAAGTAAGTGCATTTTTACTCACGCCTTATTTCTTTGCGCTAAACTCCTCAATATAATCATTCTAAATATACTTTAGCTATCTATTTCTTTCGCGTTAATGTATTTCAGCTTCTTATACCTTTTTATTATTTACATGTAATGTGCATTTATGTTTAATTTCTGTATGATATATTGCCTCTCAATTCGCGAACATTCCTTCGTAGTCAAGTGGTTTCGGTTCATTTTTTCATTCCGTTCTTTCTCCTTGACCCCACTCGCTCGCTGTTTTGTTTACAAACATGACGTCACCTACGGGGGAAGATTCTTCTAATATTGGAAGGATCGCGTTACGCCTTCCAGTGTTTTGGCGAAATAATGTCGCACTTTAGATTCGGCAATGTGACAGTGCTTTCGTTTTGAGTCAAATTACTCAAGATGAAACAAAATATGAAGCGCTCGTTTCTATGTTGGATCCGGGAAAAACTTTCCCATGTTTCCGATATTATTCTTTCACCTCCGGCTGAAAATAAATACGAACCCATCCATCGCAATTAGAATTTTAGATTAAAAAATTTTAGCTCATCCTTCACAGGATGCTGATCTCGCATTGATGACTGATGCTAGTGAGTCTTGGTGCCTCCTTAAATGAGATCACCAGCGATGGTTTTAAACCTTTAGGGTTTTCTCCTAAAAACGCACCAGCTCAAACTAAATTACGTGCTTTTGACCGTGAACTTCTGGCAGCTTATTCGCTATCAAGTATTTCCGACATATGATCGGTCACGTACTAATATTATACACCGACCACAAACCTTTAACATTCGCCTTTAATCAAAAACTAGATAAGGCTAGCCCACGCCAACTGCGCCACTTAGATTTCATTTCGCAATTCACCACCGATGTAGATACGTCCCGGGGCGCGCATTGATAATGTGTGCCAACGGACGCATTTTTCTCGGATATCGGCAATTGTTACCTAGTACCATAGATTATGAGATTTGCACAAATGCAACAGGGCGATAATGAATTAAAAGCACTACTTTCTGCCACGAACCAAACTCTTCAGCACGAGGGTTACGAATGCAGGGAACAACTACCGAAATATAGTGTGATGTTTCCACGGGTACAGTACGCCCTTACGTACCTCATGCTCTCCGACGGAACGTCTTTCTTGCAGTGCACAACCTTTCGCATCCTGGAATTCGTGCTACTGCAGAAATAATCTCTAAAAGGTTCATGTAGGGCTTCCATGAACAAAGATATCTAGAGTTGGACCCGTAGCTGCATTCCTGTCAGAGGTTAAAATTCAATGGCATACAAATAGTGAACTTGGTCATTTTAAGGTTTAGATGCTCGATTTCACTACACCTCCAGTTGGATATTGATAGGACCCCTTCACCTCCATCTCCAAGGATTTTCTTATTGCCTTATGGCCATTGTTGATCGTTTTCTCGTTGGCCAGAGGCGCCATCCCTGGCTTCGATATGACAGCAGAGACGGTGGCAGCAACAGTAATCCGTGAGGTGGATTCACGATTTGGAGTTCCTGGTCTGATTACAACAGACCAAGGTCGTCAATTTAGTCTCATCTCGGTAGGGATGTGCGTGCTTAGGAATTAGCAAGATAAGAACCACGCCCGTACCACCTTCATCAATGGACTCGTGGAGCTTACACCGTTCTCTCAAAGCCGCTCTCATGGCTCACGCCACTCCACGTTTGGACACAAATCCTTCCTTTTGTTCTCCTTGGCTTACGCTCTGTTATTAAAGAGGACATTAATGCTACTGCTGCTGAAATGGTGTACGGAACAACTATCCGTCTACCCAGCGATTTTTAAGATACGGGTACGAACAACGTTTTAGAGTTTGTGCAACATCTGAAATACTGAAACCATGCATAATCACAAAACCCGTTCCTACATCTTCACATAGACGTAAATGTTTTGTACCTCAGAACTCTCTCAATGTACTCACGTATTTTACGACATGATGCTATCAGAAAGGCATTACGAAAGCCTCCCTACTATGGACCGTTTGCTGTAGTTAAACGTTCTGAAAAACTCATCACTGTGCAGCGACAAGGCAAATAAATTTGTGTTTCCATCGATAGAGAGTTAAACCAGCATTCATGTTGTCGGCACAATAGAGAGGTCTAACCAATTATCTGTTATCCACAAACACAAAGAGGTTCCTGCTACCCCAAACCACCGCTCAGTGCCCAGAGTGCATTTTCCACAAAGATTCGTGTCAACTGATGCTTGTTAAGACCTCACAGCACCAGTTTTCTGGGAGGTACTTCAATGTACATATTTTATACTGTATCTGGCGAAGCTACTGGATTTGAGTTTCGAGCAGTTACTCGAGGCTATGAGCCACAGAGTCATCTTGCCGTTCTCAAGATTATGTGTGTGTGTATATATTATCCGATGATGTTAACTTAAACACAAAGACACTAATAATCAACAGCCCAAGTCACAACCATAAACCTAAAATTATTTATATTGTCTCAATAGTGGAGGCTTTAAAGTGCATTAAATTGTCTTTTTTTCAGTGAAGAAGCTTTTGTGGTTTAGAATTAATTGACCTTTTTGTTAAGGAAGTAATTCCGCAGAGTGAATTCAATTCATCCTTGCCATCACCGAATACTCTAGAACGCAAAACAAATAATTGTCCAAGTGAGGAGCAATCAATGTCTAGACCTAAGCTGCTCAATTTTAAAGGTAGACCCTGATTTTTGTTGATAATGATTGCAAATGCAGTCAAATTTAGAATTGCAAAAACTTTCAATCCTTATCAAGGCTTTGTCCTTGATTTCTGCTGTGGAATCCATGTTCATATTTAAATTTTCCATGCGTATTCAACAAAAAATATCTTCAGCTTGTAATTAATATTTCTACCCTAGCTCTGTTGGAGATGAAGCAAAGCAGACAGCCAATTTCTAATTGCAAAAAATGAACAAATTTGATTTAGTGTTGTAAAGTTTAACTCATGTCATTAATTATATGGTTTAATTATTGGTTACATTTTGAACATAGGCAGTCTTATAATTATTTTTGTACTACACTGTGTTGGTATTGAGCTGCGTCTCTTATTGCAGTGTTGATTTTACGCGAGTATATTTTATATATTTTTTTCATTGTTTTTCATTTAGTTTCTTAACTGCTTTTCTTATTTCTCAGTGCAATGGACGGAAATTGAGCTCCGTCAATTAATGTTCATTTGACTTCAAATTATATAGTGAAATTGATCTCTTTGGAGTGATTTGTTTTTGAATGGTATGAAATATTCTGTTTCTTATGCATTGGAATTTGGCTGTGTTGATTGATTTATGTTTGGAGAGTTAAATATTTTGTTTGCATTTTTTATTTTACCCTTCTTTTATCCCTGTTTTTTCCTTTTTACTAAAAAGGTTTTTGCAATTTCATACGTTTTGTTTTAATCTCTTTCTTTTTTAAAGTGCGGTAGAATTGGTTTTAGTACATAAAAATAATGCATTGCATAAAATTCAAGTTATCATACTCTCAAAGCAAAAAACAAATATGGGGGTAATTACATTAAACTAAGGAAGAACAGGCATCAGTGAATGATATGAGCAAACCAGACAAAAAATGAAACCAAATACTCGCTGAGGAACAGCAGAGCAACGTGCAACCAGACTTGACGATGCACGCTTCTGAGAGCCACAACATTGAGCATTTTGCAACACATCGATCCACCTGTTTGCAAAAACACGGTAGGCTGCATTATGACTGAAAAATGTCAACCAGAAACGGCATCAAACATGACTTTGGACAAAACAGCAACATGATTACAATCACCTTGCATTCGATACAACCCGGCTGGATTATAGTTTCAGCAGGGATATTCTCATCGGCACAATGACTGGAAGTGATTGCTGATACAAGAGCTCTAATGAAGAGCAAAATGTTGTTGTTGTACCACTAGAGAAAAATTTAATGCCTCATCAGTAAAATAATAGCAGGGAATGTAAAAGCTTCATTATACATATTTTTTTTTTTGGAAAAAGAATCATTTAAAAGTGCAAATGGTTAAAATATTAGAAATAGCCAGTATTAACACCTCACTTATGCTTTTTGCTTCCCTACTGGGCACAGCAATGCGTGGCAGTACCAGAGAGTTACAAATAGTATGAAAAATCGTTCGAATGAGCGAAATAAACGTCTTAGATAATGGAATGGGAGTTCAGCACCAGGGAAAACTTAACCTCAATCATTTGTGATGGTGGATGGCGAGAGTTTGACTTATTTTTTTCAAATTTTAGACATTACTGTTTTTAAAATTGAGTAAAATAAAGAAATTAAGAAGGGTGAAAAATTAATATTAAGGTGGTGAGAGAGAATTTTACGTTGGATGGGAAAAAATCATTATGAGTTTAAAATTATAGAAGTTGTGTGGGGCTTACTAAAAGATGTAAATTGGTTGAGTGATTGTGTTGAGAAACTACGCTGAAGTAAGCAGTTCACTCCGGCGAGCCGAAGCGGCCCGCAGCGGCTTAATCTGTGAAGAGAGGAGAAAAAGATCCGGGACAGGCAACCTACACGATTCTACCTCTATTAACGATTACTAGATTAGCGTTTTGGAAGGCATATTGTTTCCAGCATGACGTATGGAGCTAATACGACGAATTTCTTTATAAATAGAATTTACAAACAACAAAAATGATTAGACTTTTTTGTTAAAACATTATGTAGGTATAAAATAACGCAAAAGAAATGTTTTAATGTTCAAAGTAATTTTTATCATATCACAGTTGCACCACTTTTATTTTAAGGTAATAAAGCCGGCAGAAATTTTATATATAGCCGGATTACCCTGAGTATTAAACTGATGGGGTTTATGAAGTATTCAGCACAGCTGCTGCGTGTGAACCCGATCCTTTATTTGGTAGCAAAATTGGCAACCGTTTTACACTTTCAAGCGGTAATGTTATAATACTTCTGACATGTTTGACTCTGATCTGAGAGAAAATTTTTGAAAAATAAACCGAAAGAATTATTATAGCAAAGTGATTGAGAGGTACTTCTAAATAACAACACTGATAATGGTTGAAATATTTGTCTTTCAAATAGTATTAGAGCCGGAAAGCTTTTGCAGAGGAATTTCGATTTTTTCACTTGTATAACTAATAACTCCTAATGATCACTTTATTCGATGTCCGACGGAAGGCTGTCTTAGTTAGTTCAAGCCGTAGTGTGATCTATTTGTGCTATTGTTTTATCTATATATTTTTGTTATATCATTGCTATTGTTATATATAACTCTAGTAAAAATATTTTTTCCAACAGGAAATATCATTCATCTACAAATCAGTAAGAGTAATGGCTGCAGAAATATACTCATTCATCTATCCAGCATTGCATTAAAAAAGAGATGCACAGACTTTTTTAAATGTTTAACTCCAATGTTGCTTCCGTTCATCGTCCTTATAATTTTATATAGATCAGACAGACCTCTGTACAGAGGCTCAACTAAATTTTAGTATGCAACTTGCAGAAGTGGATTTATCCGCATATTTTACTCCAGCAGAGGAGAATTTTAAGAAAAAAGACTCGATAATTATTTCACTTGGTAGTAACTCCTTGGAAAGAAAAGAATGTGAATTTTTCAAAATCCTAGTTCAGACTCTCCGGAGAAGTCTTTTTCCTTTTATATAAGGAAAATACTATTTGTTATAAGAAGTATTTTTATAAAAAGGAGAACGTTTGGAAAAAAATATTCCAGGGGTGAATTTTTGTCAAAATATTGTAGTTAATTAATTTTTTTTGTAATAATGTCCTTAAAACAATTTTATAGATGTATTCTAATCTAGGTAACACTAAAAATTATGAAAAAATATCCATTTATGCGCTTTTTTGAAATAACGGTTCAGATGTTGTGGATTGCGCCATATGAATAAAAAGAAGCAGAGTACTTTAGATTTTAGGAAGTTTAGAATGGGGAGAGCTGCATGAAAGGAACTTTTCTGTGTCCAACACTGAGCGCTTAAATTTAAGAGAATGGAGAACTAATGATAAAAATATTTTTTCTTATAAAAAGAGGAAGTGAGTGTGAGAGAGAGAAATTACTAAGTGAAAAATTAAGAAGGTAAAAAATTGTAGAAATCTTTCATTTGAAAAGTTTCAAAATTAAAAAGACGAAAGAAAAGTTGCCAATTTCTCTTCTAGAAATAAATTTTCAGTCAAAATAAGGCATGATTCTTTTTATTTGTATATCTGTATAAATCAAATACTAATTTTTACTTTAAAAATTATACAAAAAAAGATTAATCAAAAATATTTTTATAGTAAGGATATAAAAACACAATAATATTTAAAAATATATAGCATATATAAAAAAGTTTCATAGCAAAAATGTTAAAAATAACAATGCAGGAAAATATATAGCATATGTAAAAAATAGTTTTATAGAAATAAATAAATAATAATATGTTTGGGATCTCCAAGTTGGATTTTACAAAAGGTAGGTGCTTGGCATTTGTCAGGCTTTTGGGCCCGTAGGCCAGGGCACCCTGCAATATGAGGGGGTGTATGTTAATACCACTGCAGAAGAAAGTCCTATACTTTCAAGGTACTAAAACTTTGCTTTGATTGAAAACTATTGTGATATTTCTAAAAAAATCTTATTAATCTGGTAATTTTTATAATAAACTTACAAGTTCAGTCAAACTAAGTTTTAATTCTAACATATTGATCTTCTGGTTTTATAACACACCTTTAATGCTGACCATAGTGTTTGTTTATTTAGATGAAAATAAATGCGAGATATATATCAGATTTTTGATATTTAACCTGATTAAAGTATATTTTACTTTCTTTTATTTATTTATCCCGTGATTTATTTTGTGGAGTCACTTCAGGGAACGTCATATGTAGAATATGTTTTTCCCCTTTTCTGAGTCCTGTGATCATACTGGTGTTCCTTTGTATTTTTATTGCAACAAAGATTTTATAGAATTTACATACAGGAAACACCATAATAATAAAACAAATAGTGGCCCCATAGATATTAAATTTTTTCAGATAGACCAAGATTTCTGTGTTTTATTTCTACTGCACATTAGTTGGAAAAATATACTTAATGAGCATAAAATACTTTTTGCTTAGTTAAGCCATAGATGAAAAAAGTTTCTTTTTTAGATAATGGGATGTTGAAAACTAATTTGTGAAGCTGACACCGAGTTGTTTTCAGTGGAAAAAAAAGAGTGAAAGACTTATCTCAGAAAATTATCATAATATTTATTCATATTCAATTATACTTGTCATGTCCAATATCAAGTTTCTTCAGGTGCAAAAGCATCCTTAAAAAGACTTGTTTTTTTACATTACAGTTGGAAGGGAAAGGAGACAGCTCGTTTTTTTGAGTATTGAAATTAATGTTCCTAATTTGATATCCGGTGCACTTTCATGCAAGTGTTGTTGTTGACAATTGTCAGGATTAGGCGATAACATTACAATATAGTTACCAATACCTTTAAATTTTGATTTTGTAGTTTGCCATCATTGTTTTTCTTTTATTATATTTTTTAATTTTATTCTTTTATAATTTTATTTATTATAGTATATTAAAATGAATTTTTACTGATTTACTTATTTATGGCGTATCTCTTGTGTTGTACAAGTTTTAAAGTAGATTTTTTCACAAACAAACATTTCCACGCTTCCCGTTTTTCTGGATTGCAGTTTTAGTTTTCTGTCATTTTATTCATAAATGCGGACATTCAAATATTGGTGTTTACTAAATCTTTTTATTAAAAGAACATTTGGGCTCCATGTTTTATGGACTTTATTTACTTATATTTTGCTTCGGCTTTATTTTTTAATTAATGCATTTTTTAAAGTGTTCCTTGTTCAAAATTCACAAATAAAACTTGAAATTTTTGTATTTATTGAAAATTATTCAAATATATTCAATATATTTATTCAAATCCTAAAATATATAAAAAACATTTAAAAGAATCAGATTTATAATATTTCACCGTGTGTCTTTTCATCTACGATATTTGATTTCTTTTTTTTGGTTTTAAAATTTTTTTTTAGTTTTTAACAGTTATTATTTTTCACATTTTCTTCTGTTTCTTTTCCCAACATTTTCTAAATACCTTGTGTTCTATTTCTTTAAATCCTGGTACTCACTTATTTTTTCCAATAATAGCACTTACATTTTTGCTTTTAAACTTAATGCCATTTCTCTTTTGTCAGGAATAGGCTATTCTTTTAGTACTTACATGTTGAATTCTTCCGAGTGTGAGAATCACTTATTCTTGGATTGAAAACACTAGATTCCAAAATACCTTATTTGCAGTGATTTCAAAACCGAATTTCACTTGTTTTGTGCGTAAAGAAATAATGAAGTAACAAATTAGCTCCTAATGTATATATTGTTTCAACGAAGGGTTATTTTTTGAACAGTAGTTTTATAAGCTAACTTCAAGCAAGTCATGGTGGCCATAGTAGATTAGTGGTCAAAGAGATAACACACTCGTGGCTGGTATGTCATTGTGAGTTCGAATATGTCGGAGGCTCAAACGTCCTCTTGCTGGTGTGGTAGTTAGGAGAGGAGGGTGCCAGCACGGGTGTCGTCCTCATCCTTTACCATGGTTGAAGATTACAGGTCGCCAAAGCCCTTGTGTGGCACAGAACAGTACTACGTTATACTCTCCTCTCACTCAGCAAGACATGCCTTCATGTTTACTAGTTAAAAAATTGTATTTTTAAAACCTTTTATCTTGTTTCCTGAATTGCCAATGCTTTATTTTTAATTTTAGTTTCATTTCTACTTGTAAGCTAAATCTTCATTTTAGTATTACAATTATAATTTATTTAGAATTTTGCACATAGTTCTGATTTTTTATAGATAAAATAATTTACAAATTTCATACATTTTACACTTTCTGCCAAAGACAAATTTGATTCATTGCAGTCTTTGTCGTCATATTCAAAACAGTCATATGGGGGAGCATGGTACTAAATTTGTTATGCTAAATTTTGTAAATTGTCAGTAGAATACTATATAATTATGAACAACATTTGCGGAATTTTACTCTAACGAGGAAAGAATTTTAAGATTCCTCTCAGAACCAGCTATCTATAAATTTTTTCAGTATATAATTTAGATGACTCATATATCCTAACATGTAATTTATTTGAAACACTGTTGCAGAAAGACATTTTCACTTATATTTTGAAATAAGGGCATTGGTTTGGTAGAAGCAAGAGTCTAATTCTTTTTCCATGAGCATTTATAGGCTTTGTAAGGTATAACCATATTGCATTAAAAGCTAGCTGTACCTGGCTAAGAATGGAGTTGACTATAATATGGATTATATATAGAGGAATGATGGTATTTATAAAAAAAAATCAATAAAAAATAACTTATGGATGAAGGCATGTTGTTTTAAAAATCACTTATATCCTGGTTTTTTTCAATGTCTGATATATATTATGTGTACAATTTCAGAATAAATATTTCAAGATATGATTTGTTTTATTTTCTTTGTTTACAGTGAATAATTAAAAAAAATACTTATTACACTAGTAAAATGGCTGAATTACGGTTCCACTGGTCCTTAGATGATATTTTTTCTTCTAAATGGATGCTGAAAGCTTTACTCACAAAACTCTTTTCCAGTTGGATTCATTTGTGCATTTTAAATGTTTTGTGAATGTAAAAATCTGTTTTGTTTTTACATTCTTCTAAGACTAAACTTTTAAATAATACAATTTTGATTTAAAAACCATTAGCAAAACTACAATATTTGTTTTCTTTGGTGATAGAGTATAAAATCAGTTAATATAAAAGTGAGCTTGATTTGTAACATATATTACAATGCATTTTTATTTCCATCTGGATGGATTAAAAGGGGGTCCCAGTAGCTCGGTTGATGAGTGTTGAAAGCAGAGGTTGTGTATGTATTGATTTAAACAAAACAATTGATACAAAAATACTTACTCACCTGGGAGGCCTAATGAGACTTATTTTAGTTGGTTTCTAAGTCTTAGAAGTTTTTTTTTTTTTTCATGTTACATATGTAAAGAAACTATTCATTTCTTATTTGTGTTTGAAGTTTTTAATATAAAAGTCTGTTATTCATCATGTGTTTCCAAGATACTTATTGAGACTGATTTTAAATAAAGAAGCTAATTTCTGTTTTTGTATAGGATTTTGAGAACAACATATTTAGCTTCTAGAAATATAAATATAACTTTTTAATGAGCCAAATTACTTACACATTTTGTTCCAACTATTGCATGGAATCAATTTTTGTGTTTCAAAGATTTATATTTGAGGTATATAAGTTCAAAAGAAAACATGTATAGTTTAGATCATATTGGTTACACATTTTTAAAACGAAAAAGGTATATTTTTTGTTGGGGAACTAGCGTATCATATAAAATATTGGCGCGACATTATATAAAACGAAGTACATGGTTGTTAATTCCGCGTACAGGGGACATAGCGAATTAGCGGAACGTTAGCGCTTTGGCGAGTATTTTGATGGCACGCAGCACGTAAATGCAAAAAAGGAATTTAGATTTTCGAAGTTAAAGTAGTAAAAACTTCGCGTTAAATAAACATATAAGATGGAAAAATGAAATTTACAACTTAAGTATCACGTATTTAGATCCCTTTAAATTTGATTTGATGTATATTTTTATGTTAAAAGTATTATTAAGTTACAACATTATCTAAAATAAATATTTATATACAAACTCATATTTGACCCATAAATATCATAAATATGGGTATTCACTCATTCACTTAGCTATTATATTCTCAAATTTGATCCAGTAAACAGTTTCAAAATGAGTATGTGATGTTTACAATTTTGAGTACACGTAGTCGTTGCCAAAAGATGAGAATGGGCTATTCTCAAATTTGAGTATATTTGCATCGGAGCTATTATTTGAGTATGTGACGTATTCAAAAAGTGAGTATTTTGTGCTCAGTTCTGTGCCCGGTTTTTCGCAGTGTATGGAAATATGAAGGAGAGGGGTGCTATAAGAGTTGTGTACGGAGAAGGCGTAACAATTTCAAGTGCCTGGGGGAACCAGGGAGGTTAAAAACGTCTCTGGTTTTAATCCTTTAGTGCGAGATGAAATGAGTGTTTCAAACAGGGATTTGGATTTATCAGTTAGATATTATAAATAAAAAGGATTTAAATTTTGAATAAATATTAATTTAAGTTACTCTTCATATATATAATTTCTTTGTAGTCACAACATCAGTAGCGTATGCAGACTTCTCTTATGAGTGAAGGGGTTTATATTCTAAAAAAAATACGCAGACGTGAATGGATCGAGGGAGTAATATCTGGAAATTAAAGAAACTGTTGATTTATGCAGGGGAATGAACCGCCCTTTTGCATGCCACTTCAACTATACGCAAAATATTACTTTTAGGAATACCCCCTCATTCCATGTTACTTGGTTAGGTTCGGGAATTTGACTTCGTGGTTCTTTCTTTGTAACATTGTGTAGATTTACTTCTCTCAATGCCTGTGGTAACAAGTAGAATTTCCAACTTATAGAACCTAAAAGCACATGAGGGCTATTAGAGACTGATACCGTAATTCTGAGCCTCGGTCAAGCAGCAGGGACAACACACCTGAAACTGTAACCACTTCTCCGGAAATTCCCCATACCATGCTAACGAGGGACGTTTGATCTCGCAGATTTAACTTTATCGGCCCTCTCTCTACAAACAGGTCTTCAGTGACACAAGGCTTGATCTGTTACCGTGATCATAAGCTTTTAGTCTAACGAGGTCACTCAAAACTTTATAGTGTATGAGTATATACTGGTGAATTAGTCTACTTATTTCAATATATTTATACGTTAATTACTTATGTATATTATATTTATATATGTTTATAAAACTTTTAAGGTCGTGCTTATATAAGGCTAGAAAAATTTATACCATAAGAGCCATTTGCTTTTCTTAAAATTCTCTTTTGCAAAATAAAAGAAGAGAGTTCGTATTCTTTCCCAATTAATGCTTTTATTTCACATAATCTCGTAGGTGCCATCACTAATATAAACAAACAAAAAAAAAATTGACAACTTTCTCGATTAATTGTGTGGAGCTGTGTGTGACTAAAAGATAACTAAATTAGAATTTTAAATAATTATTTTAATTAATAAAAATGTATTGATTTGTAAAATAAATTACTTTCATTCTCAAGATGTCCAATTTTTTTATTTAATTGAATCTCACAAAAAGAATCTTTAAAAGGTAAATTTGGTAAAATTTTGCAAAAAATTAGCGAATTATAGGGATTGGCAATGGAGCACCCATGAATCTCAAGTACTTGGCGTTGGATAATTTTTCAGCTCAACAAATTTCATAGTTTTTTTGTCAATCTCAGGAAATAATTATTTCCATTTCTACAAAGTAAAAAGAAAAATTACAAATGGTTGATATAAAGATTAAGAAATATGGTTATGCAAAGAACGAATTAAAACTTAACAAAGCTTTTAGGAGCTTGTTCTCTATATCTTGAAACGACTAAACCAGAAATTTTCATGTAATTCTCTCTATAATAGTTCAGAAATATTCAAAGTTAAATATTTCTTGAAAGTTAAAAGTTCTGACACACACAGTTATTTTAAAGGGCCTCATTCAAGTGTTTGCAATGATTGAGTAAAAAGTCTGTGAAACTCTGCAGTTTTTGCTTTTGTACATTTCTTTTATATTTTCTGCAAATATACAATCCCTAATGTCCTATTGAGAACAAAATCTCATATAAAATGTTTTCAAATGAATGTAGGCTGAAAGTGACAGAAAAAATTTACTTTATTGGTGACGAGTAATATGCGGCTAATTAGAGAAAGAATGTGTTCATTTGGGGGAGCAGAGAATAAAGCAGTGCTTCTGAACTTTGAATATTTTGATCAATTTTCAGTAAGCAATTTTCATAACCCCCATCCCCATACAATAACAATTTTTTGGATGCGGTAATTAGGAAGTATTTTAGCATGAAGCTATAGTACCACTAAATTCCTAAATCGTTCAAATTAACAAAATAAATATTAAACTTTTGTATACGTTACTTTTTAAAGTAACAGATATTTTTAAGGAAGTTACTTAAATACTGGTGTGTGCAAAACTTAAGCAACAATGTAAAAATTTAGCAGATAGCCATGAAATTGAAGAAAGAGGAGGTCTGGAAGTCAGTACAGTGAACACGCAGTAGTAGAAACGTCATGCGTATGCAAATATCATGAACAAAGAGCGTCAGAAGCGATGTGAAGGCGTACTTTTGCAAAACGCGTGATGTCGGCGCGCGCTGCTCAACACCAGTAAGTCGTGAAGGACGGAGACGCAATTCAACATATTCGCTGCGGTACCAGTGAGTCAGTTCGTGAAATATGGCTAGAAGAAATCACCTGGACTACTTCACACGTGAAGAATGATCGGAAAGCTGGAAGAGGGACATTACGTCACCGGATGTAGCCGCAGAGTTCGGAATCAACAAAAGTGTCGTTTCGCGCGCTTGGAAAGCGTTCCAAACCACAGGTACCGCTGTTAGAAGGTTGGTGGTATTGGCCGCCCGGGACGACGCAGCGGGGATGACCGATATATCATCCTGCAGGCGAAAAGGGTCAACAGCTTGATAGCTAGCGCAATTGCTCAGAAACTCTGTACAGCAGCAGGTCGACAAGTTTGTCGCGGTTTTACTGTGGCCAGACGCCCAGCTTCACAAAGGGGCTTGTTCGCCCGCCGTCCTGAACCGCGCCCTTGCACTCCCGCGTTGAAAGTTGGCCACCGAGCCACAGTTTACAGTGGGCCAAAGAGCACAAAACTGAACAGCGATGATCATGTCACTCTTTACGGTTGAGAGTCAGTTCCGGAGTGCCAGAAGCGGTTCCTCAACGCGTTTTGATTTGGAGAGAGATCCGGGACCCGGTTTTATGCAGTAACATCAAGGAAGGCACGTTACGGTGGTCCTGGAGTTCTCGTCTGGGAGCATTATGCTGAACGGGCGAACTGAGCCTCACATTTTCGACAGAGGGTCTGTAACCAGGGAGTCCTTTGTTGTGAAAGGTACTTCTTCCCTATGTGCGTCTTTTCCAGAGTGCCATTGGCCCAGACTTCATTTTATGGATGACAATGCGCATCGCACCCCGCCGTGAGGAGCTGCTGGAAGTGAAGATATCACTCCGAATGATTGGCCAGCGTGCTCCCCAGATTTAAATCCCATCCGAAGACATGGCCGCGGGATGCTTTTGGGGAGACGGCCCTTATTGCCGCGCTTGCATCATCCGGAGAACAACCAACAACTCAAACGAATGTTGATTGAGGAATGGGCACTCTACCTCAAGAGATATTGCACCGGCTGGTTCTGAGTATGCAGAGTCGGTGCAAAGCAACCGGTGGCAGGGGAGGCATATACCGCCAGTAATGAACATCTAGCATTTGTTCTTCCAGTTGGATAGACAATCATGAGTCACGATACTATGGAATTTCAATAAGCTTGTTTTTTGTTTTGATTCCATACCGTATGCGTTGTATTTCCTTTCAGCGCCGATGCTTTGTCATCATACACGTACATAATACTCTCCCTCATTCAGAATTTCATGTCTCTCAGATGATTTTCGTGAAGTTATGGCTTGGTAATAAACCCACCTGTTGTAAGTTTTTGCGCACCAGTGTAATAGATATTTTAAGTAAAGTTACTGCTTTAAATAATAGATATTTTAAGTAAGTTACTTTGAGTAAGACTCAGTGGCCGAGAGTCTAGTATCGCGCTTCACACACCGCAGGACCGAGGTTCTATCCTCTGGTTGGGCAAAGGAGAAGACCCAGCCTTTTCATCGCTGTGGCGGGTCTATAGAGTACTTTCAAGCTTGCTTGAGGACCCCTAAACTGGGGGTTTCGCTTCGGATTAACCACCTGATTGGGATATTTGCTCATGCCAAATATACATGTATACTGAGATGGTACCCAATTACGCCTTTTTTCCTCATGGGCTGTTTCGCCACTGAATTTAGTTTACTTCTATGTAACAGAAATTTTAAGCAAAATTTTTTAAATAACAGTATAAAGTATTATCTTACTTTTTTCTCTTCTAATTTTATTCTGGAATTGAATTGCAAAATAATTTTAATTAAATTAAATATTCATTCCTCAATATATATTATCCATTTCTAAAAGTCTAATCAATCATTTCAACACCCTACGTTTTGTGAAACCGGATTTTTCTCCGTGGTTATTTTGAAGATAAATTAAATATCGCAGCTAAACACATAGAAAAGAATGTCAATACTACCTAATTTTAAGCTTTCTTTTTGAAAAACTGCTCCACCAAAGATAAGCACTTAAGGAGTCGCTAGTTTAATATTAAACTTGTTCTTAATTTAGCTTTGACGGTGATTACCAATACATTGTGCAAGTACAGATGCTTTCAGTATAAATTATATTATATCGGCCGTGCCATGTTTATTTTGTTGTTTATAATTTCACTTGATATATTCTTTTTTCTTCTTTTCAATAAATAATTAATCTTTTTAAATAATTTTTTTCCAGCTATTTTATATGCTCGCGCGCCCCTCTCCACGCGCCCCAGAAGGCATCACCCCACAGTTTCAGAAAAGCTGCAGTAAGGAAAATAACAAACCTACTCCTTTTCGTCATTTTCCTGAAAAAATTCCAGTCAGATGTTTTAACCCATGCAATTTCGTCCAAAATAAAGAAATAACTTTTATTTAAAAAAGAAATTCTTCAAGGTAGCAGCATGTATCAGTGTTGTTCATCAACATCAGGAATAAAAATTCAGTTCAACAAATAGATTAATGAAGCATGACAAATTTCTAAGCTATTATTTACACTGCTAGACATTAAAATTGCAGCTCCAGGGATAGAATTATTTGTCAGGTGTCAAAATCACATGAAATGAAGAGAGGTTTGGATAAAAGAAATGATTAGCACACTCAGGTATTCGGACGACGGAAGAGGAGAATCGACATCTGAAAACACTGCTTAAAAGAAAAAGTTGCGTCATTATGGATTTCTCAGGGCGCTTTTATAAGGTCGGAGATTGCTCGGAAATGTCGTGTTATATCTCGAATAAAAAATAAAAAATGAAATGGTTCCAGCAAGTGTAGAAATTTGACAGAGGCATTATCATTACCTATCGATAGTGTGGATTATGGGGGTTCCGTGATATCAACCATCACACTGATCAAAAAACAACTACTATAATACGAATAGGGAATCAATGGCTTGCTGGGGGTCATACTGAACGTCTTGCAGGATCTCCCACAACTAACACCCGAGAGAACAGACATAATGAGAGGTCAGCTAGACCACATCACAATTTTCACAAAACTGGATATTCAGAGCTGACCATCATATTCCCCTTCATCCTGCCGACAGGAATAAAACGGCAATAATTACAAACTTCGTAACTTTCGAATTTGTATTGATGCCATTAGGACTGTGTAACGCCGCTCAAACGTGGATGCGATTTATACACGAGGTTTTAAGGAGCTTAGACTATTGTTTCGTCTACTTGGACGACATGATAATTACATCGACAGACGCCAACTCTCATAAAACACGTGAGAAAATTTACAAAGGCTTGATGATTATGGTTTGACCATCAACGCCAGTAAATGCATGTTCGGATGCTCTGAAGTTCCTTTTGTAGGTTACCTTGTAAATAAAGATGGTATCTTACCTTCCTGAAAAGTAGAACTCATCGCCTAATTATAATAAACCTACACACCAGTTCATTGACCTCAGAAATTTTTGGGTATTTTGAACTTTTATAGAATTTCTTATTTAAGAGCCTTTTATACAAAAGCTCAACTACATGAATTTCTCTCCAAAAACTGAAAGAAAAATGGTAAACGGGAAGTAGAATGGAACGCGGAAGCTATCAATACCTGCACTTAACAATGTAAAATCAACTACTAACGTTACACTTTTAGCTCATCCTTCACAGGATGCTGATCTCGCATTGATGACTGATGCTAGTGAGTCTTGGTGCCTCCTTAAATGAGATCACCAGCGATGGTTTTAAACCTTTAGGGTTTTCTCCTAAAAACGCACCAGCTCAAACTAAATTACGTGCTTTTGACCGTGAACTTCTGGCAGCTTATTCGCTATCAAGTATTTCCGACATATGATCGGTCACGTACTAATATTATACACCGACCACAAACCTTTAACATTCGCCTTTAATCAAAAACTAGATAAGGCTAGCCCACGCCAACTGCGCCACTTAGATTTCATTTCGCAATTCACCACCGATGTAGATACGTCCCGGGGCGCGCATTGATAATGTGTGCCAACGGACGCATTTTTCTCGGATATCGGCAATTGTTACCTAGTACCATAGATTATGAGATTTGCACAAATGCAACAGGGCGATAATGAATTAAAAGCACTACTTTCTGCCACGAACCAAACTCTTCAGCACGAGGGTTACGAATGCAGGGAACAACTACCGAAATATAGTGTGATGTTTCCACGGGTACAGTACGCCCTTACGTACCTCATGCTCTCCGACGGAACGTCTTTCTTGCAGTGCACAACCTTTCGCATCCTGGAATTCGTGCTACTGCAGAAATAATCTCTAAAAGGTTCATGTAGGGCTTCCATGAACAAAGATATCTAGAGTTGGACCCGTAGCTGCATTCCTGTCAGAGGTTAAAATTCAATGGCATACAAATAGTGAACTTGGTCATTTTAAGGTTTAGATGCTCGATTTCACTACACCTCCAGTTGGATATTGATAGGACCCCTTCACCTCCATCTCCAAGGATTTTCTTATTGCCTTATGGCCATTGTTGATCGTTTTCTCGTTGGCCAGAGGCGCCATCCCTGGCTTCGATATGACAGCAGAGACGGTGGCAGCAACAGTAATCCGTGAGGTGGATTCACGATTTGGAGTTCCTGGTCTGATTACAACAGACCAAGGTCGTCAATTTAGTCTCATCTCGGTAGGGATGTGCGTGCTTAGGAATTAGCAAGATAAGAACCACGCCCGTACCACCTTCATCAATGGACTCGTGGAGCTTACACACCGTTCTCTCAAAGCCGCTCTCATGGCTCACGCCACTCCACGTTGGACACAAATCCTTCCTTTTGTTCTCCTTGGCTTACGCTCTGTTATTAAAGAGGACATTAATGCTACTGCTGCTGAAATGGTGTACGGAACAACTATCCGTCTACCCAGCGATTTTTAAGATACGGGTACGAACAACGTTTTAGAGTTTGTGCAACATCTGAAATACTGAAACCATGCATAATCACAAAACCCGTTCCTACATCTTCACATAGACGTAAATGTTTTGTACCTCAGAACTCTCTCAATGTACTCACGTATTTTACGACATGATGCTATCAGAAAGGCATTACGAAAGCCTCCCTACTATGGACCGTTTGCTGTAGTTAAACGTTCTGAAAAACTCATCACTGTGCAGCGACAAGGCAAATAAATTTGTGTTTCCATCGATAGAGAGTTAAACCAGCATTCATGTTGTCGGCACAATAGAGAGGTCTAACCAATTATCTGTTATCCACAAACACAAAGAGGTTCCTGCTACCCCAAACCACCGCTCAGTGCCCAGAGTGCATTTTCCACAAAGATTCGTGTCAACTGATGCTTGTTAAGACCTCACAGCACCAGTTTTCTGGGAGGTACTTCAATGTACATATTTTATACTGTATCTGGCGAAGCTACTGGATTTGAGTTTCGAGCAGTTACTCGAGGCTATGAGCCACAGAGTCATCTTGCCGTTCTCAAGATTATGTGTGTGTGTATATATTATCCGATGATGTTAACTTAAACACAAAGACACTAATAATCAACAGACCAAGTCACAACCATAAACCTAAAATTATTTATATTGTCTCAATAGTGGAGGCTTTAAAGTGCATTAAATTGTCTTTTTTTCAGTGAAGAAGCTTTTGTGGTTTAGAATTAATTGACCTTTTTGTTAAGGAAGTAATTCCGCAGAGTGAATTCAATTCATCCTTGCCATCACCGAATACTCTAGAACGCAAAACAAATAATTGTCCAAGTGAGGAGCAATCAATGTCTAGACCTAAGCTGCTCAATTTTAAAGGTAGACCCTGATTTTTGTTGATAATGATTGCAAATGCAGTCAAATTTAGGATGCAAAAACTTTTCAACAGTCCTTATCAAGGCTTTGTCATGATTTCTGCTGTGGAATCCATGTTCATATTTAAATTTTTCCATGCGTATTCAACAAAAAGAAATATCTTCAGCTTGTAATTAATATTTCTACCCTAGCTCTGTTGGAGATGAAGCAAAACAGACAACCAATTTCCTAATTGCAAAAAATGAACAAATTTGATTTAGTGTTGTAAGAAGTTTAACTCTAATATGTCATTAATTATATGGTTTTAATTATTGGTTACATTTTGAACTAGGCAGTCTTATAATTATTTTTGTACTACACTGTGTTGGTATTGAGCTGCGTCTCTTGTGCAGTGTTGATTTTACGCGAGTATATTTTATATATTTTTTTCATTGTTTTTCATTTAGTTTCTTAACTGCTTTTCTTATTTCTCAGTGCAATGGACGGAAATTGAGCTCCGTCAATTAATGTTCATTTGACTTCAAATTATATAGTGAAATTGATCTCTTTGGAGTGATTTGTTTGAATGGTATGAAATATTCTGTTTCTTATTGCATTGGAATTTGGCTGTGTTGATTGATTTATGTTTGAAGTTAAATATTTTGTTTGCATTTTTTTTTTTACCCTTCTTTTATCCCTGTTTTTTCCTTTTTACTAAAAAGGTTTTTGCAATTTCATACGTTTTGTTTTAATCTCTTTCTTTTTTAAAGTGCGGTAGAATTGGTTTTAGTACATAAAATAATGCATTGCATAAAATTCAAGTTATCATACTCTCAAAGCAAAAAACAAATATGGGGGTAATTACATTAAACTAAGGAAGAACAGGCATCAGTGAATGATATGAGCAAACCAGACAAAAAATGAAACCAAATACTCGCTGAGGAACAGCAGAGCAACGTGCAACCAGACTTGACGATGCACGCTTCTGAGAGCCACAACATTGAGCATTTTGCAACACATCGATCCACCTGTTTGCAAAAACACGGTAGGCTGCATTATGACTGAAAAATGTCAACCAGAAACGGCATCAAACATGACTTTGGACAAAACAGCAACATGATTACAATCACCTTGCATTCGATACAACCCGGCTGGATTATAGTTTCAGCAGGGATATTCTCATCGGCACAATGACTGGAAGTGATTGCTGATACAAGAGCTCTAATGAAGAGCAAAATGTTGTTGTTGTACCACTAGAGAAAAATTTAATGCCTCATCAGTAAAATAATAGCAGGGAATGTAAAAGCTTCATTATACATATTTTTTTTTTTGGAAAAAGAATCATTTAAAAGTGCAAATGGTTAAAATATTAGAAATAGCCAGTATTAACACCTCACTTATGCTTTTTGCTTCCCTACTGGGCACAGCAATGCGTGGCAGTACCAGAGAGTTACAAATAGTATGAAAAATCGTTCGAATGAGCGAAATAAACGTCTTAGATAATGGAATGGGAGTTCAGCACCAGGGAAAACTTAACCTCCAATCATTTGTGATGGTGGATAGCTTGAGAGTTTGACTTATTTTTCAAATTTTAGACAGTACTGTTTTTAAAGTGAGTAAAATAAAGAAATTAAGAGAGGGTGAAAAATTAATATTAAGGTGGTGAGAGAGAATTTTACGTTGGATGGGAAAAAATCATTATGAGTTTAAAATTATAGAAGTTGTGTGGGGCTTACTAAAAGATGTAAATTGGTTGAGTGATTGTGTTGAGAAACTACGCTGGTAAACGATTCACTCCGGCGAGCCGAAGCGGCCCGCAGCGGCTTAATCTGTGAAGAGAGGGAGAAAAGATCCGGGACAGGCAACCTACACGGTGGAATTCTACCCTCTATTAACGATTACTAGATTGAATTTTTGGAAGGCATATTGTTTCAGCATGACGTATGGAGAGCTAATACGACGAATTTCTTTATAAATAGAAATTTACAAACAACAAAAATGATTAGACTTTTTTGTTAAAACATTATGTAGGTATAAAATAACGCAAAAGAAATGTTTTAATGTTCAAAGTAATTTTTATCATATCACAGTTGCACCACTTTTATTTTAAGGTAATAAAGCCGGCAGAAATTTTATATATAGCCGGATTACCCTGAGTATTAAACTGATGGGGTTTATGAAGTATTCAGCACAGCTGCTGCGTGTGAACCCGATCCTTTATTTGGTAGCAAAATTGGCAACCGTTTTACACTTTCAAGCGGTAATGTTATAATACTTCTGACATGTTTGACTCTGATCTGAGAGAAAATTTTTGAAAAATAAACCGAAAGAATTATTATAGCAAAGTGATTGAGAGGTACTTCTAAATAACAACACTGATAATGGTTGAAATATTTGTCTTTCAAATAGTATTAGAGCCGGAAAGCTTTTGCAGAGGAATTTCGATTTTTTCACTTGTATAACTAATAACTCCTAATGATCACTTTATTCGATGTCCGACGGAAGGCTGTCTTAGTTAGTTCAAGCCGTAGTGTGATCTATTTGTGCTATTGTTTTATCTATATATTTTTGTTATATCATTGCTATTGTTATATATAACTCTAGTAAAAATATTTTTTCCAACAGGAAATATCATTCATCTACAAATCAGTAAGAGTAATGGCTGCAGAAATATACTCATTCATCTATCCAGCATTGCATTAAAAAAGAGATGCACAGACTTTTTTAAATGTTTTAACTCAATGTTGCTTCCGTTCATCGTCCTTATAATTTTATATAGATCAGACAGACCTCTGTACAGAAGGCTCAACTAAATTTTAGTATGCAACTTGCAGAAGTGGATTTATCCGCATATTTTACTCCAGCAGAGGAGAATTTTAAGAAAAAAGACTCGATAATTATTTCACTTGGTAGTAACTCCTTGGAAAGAAAAGAATGTGAATTTTTCAAAATCCTAGTTCAGACTCTCCGGAGAAGTCTTTTTCCTTTTATATAAGGAAAATACTATTTGTTATAAGAAGTATTTTTATAAAAAGGAGAACGTTTGGAAAAAAATATTCCAGGGGTGAATTTTTGTCAAATATTGTAGTTAATTAATTTTTGTAATATTGTCCTTAAAACGAATTTTATAGATGTATTCTAATCTAGGTAGCACTAAAAATTATGAAAAAATATCCATTTGCATGCGCTTTTTTGAAATAACGGTTCAGATGTTGTGGATTGCGCCATATGAATAAAAAGAAGCAGAGTACTTTAGATTTTAGGAAGTTTAGAATGGGGAGAGCTGCATGAGAAAAGGAACTTTTCTGTGTCCAACACTGAGCGCTTAAATTTAA
Organism: Trichonephila inaurata madagascariensis; assembly: GCA_019973955.1. NCBI lineage: Eukaryota > Metazoa > Arthropoda > Arachnida > Araneae > Nephilidae > Trichonephila > Trichonephila inaurata. The sequence goes on along the minus strand of BMAV01010544.1, from coordinate 11,439 downwards.
GAATGGAGGGAACTAATGATAAAATATTTTCTTATAAAAGAAGGAAGTGGAAGTGAGAGAGAGAATTACTAAGTGAAAAAATTAAGAAGGTAAAAAATTGGCAAGAAATCTTTCATTTGAAAAGTTTCAAAATTAAAAAGACGAAAGAAAAGTTGCCAATTTCTCTTCTAGAAATAAATTTTCAGTCAAAATAAGGCATGATTCTTTTTATTTGTATATCTGTATAAAATCAAATACCTAATTTTTACTTTAAGGTATACAAAAAAAGATTAATCAAAATATTTTTATAGTAAGGATATAAAAACACAATAATTTTTTAAAAATATATAGCATATATAAAAAGTTTCATAGAAAAAAATATTAAAAATAACAATGCAGGGAAAATATATAGCATATGTAAAAAATAGTTTTATAGAAAAAAATAAATAATAATATGTAACGGCTACAATATAAACAGATTTATAGTAAAGTAAACATAGTGTGTAATAATAAATAAAGAAGATAAGAGAGAAAAGTTTTTGAAATTAACTTTACTTATTCAATACTATTTTATAAATTTCTACAATTTTTATTTCATGTTTAAATAAAAAAATTTCCATACTTTTGAAAAAATACTAATTGTTTCAAAAGGAAATTGGAAATTTTACAAGAAAATGAATCAAATATGTAAAGGAAATGTTTTTCGAGTGTTTAATATACACAATCAAATTTCTAATATTTTAATCTTTTCAAACACACTCAAAATATTGTTCCAAAGTTGCTTAAAAATCCTTATCAGAAATTGGCCCAAAACTGACATTAAAAATTCCCTTTTTTATGTATTCTCTTAAAAGGTGTCATTGTGTGTTTCGGACTTTTTTTATGCTGAGGAAGAATCGCACAAAGAGAAAAAATTTAACTATTGAGATGAGAAAACTATTGAGATAAAAAATACTAAAACGGAGAAATTAAAATTAGAAAGAGAAAAATTAAAGAATTAATTATCTAGGAGCGATTCTACAAGTGGAAAAGCTTTTTGTGCCTGTCATCTTTGGATGCTTTAAGAACTGGGACTAGTTGCAGTAACGGCATTTTTTTTTAAACAAGATTTGGAAGAATTTAAAAATCACTAGACTTAGAGAGATTTCTAAAATATTTGTTTCCAGTGTAGATTAAAACCCTATGGGATTGACTCCTGAAGCTCTGTTTTTACTATTACTTTCATATTTGAATTTGAGGGTTTGATATTATCTTTAATTCCGCTAAAAATATTGAAGAAGCTGAAATTCCTTCAATACATTTCTACGTTAGAGAAATTATTTTTATTTAAATTCTATGGGGTTTCCTTTCTTTGGTTTTGGAAATTTGAGACATTTTTGGTATAACAGGCAGTTCACCCGTCGGTTTTGCACTTATGTAGAAGGGATTCTTTCTACTTTTCTTTTTTATCTCTCGCATTCTTTGTTAGGGTGACCTTACCGCATAGAATTTTGATGGCAATTACGTCGTATTGAAGAAATTATTGCATTTGAAAGCATTGAGTGATACCCCCGGAATGGAGTATCCCTCAACTTAAATTCTGTATGTAACTCCAAAACGGGTAAGGTCGAAACCGCAGATTTTTGTTCATTCATGGTAGTGTGATTAAGAAAAGGGAGCGGTGTTTCTTTAGTTTTCTAGAAAAGAGTTGGCTTCGCAACTGTGGTGTCAGTATAGCCAAGTTCTTCTAAAATGGATTGTTATTTCTGTTTTGGTTAATACGGGGAGTCCTTTTATAACGACTTTAATTGGCTTTATTTTTGGGGAAATGACATAATATTCAAAATCCGTATTTTCTTCTAAGATGTGATTTAGATTTCGATATTTTTCATCAGTATTGACATATAATTTAATGCATTCTGTGGTCTTACTATTAATATCGGGGAATTTGATATTTAAAAATTTAATTTGATCTCTTTAGTTTTCTTTAATTTTACGCATTACGGTGGAAGGAATCTTTGATTTCGAGGTTAGGATCTCATTTTCAGGATTAAAGCCCGCCACCATATGCGCTGAATGTCTTTGGGATCTGGATTAATAATTAATCCTCCGTCTCATAACATAAAATTGTATCAGAGTCGTTAAGGGAAGAAAGAACCTCCTGATTGGTAGGCACAAGAGTTCATCTGAGGATGAAGGCGCTGAGCAGGCAGGGGATGACGCAATCATCTGTCAGTATTAGCGGGTTGAAGAGGTGTCTCCTGTGATTGGTTGAAGCGTGAACAAATGTTGCAGGTTTATTAATATAGAATAAATTTAACAAAACTAGGGGTAATATTTCAGTTTCCAGAGGACAAAGTAAATTTTTATAACACCGGGGATGAAACCTTATAGACCAGCGATACTGAAGGTGCGGTCCACGGGCCGCATGTGGCTCACAGGGCTTTTCTAAATGGCCCACTCATGGCCCATTGCAACAAAATTTCAATTATTTTCAGAAGAATGGTTAAAAATTTAGTGAAATTTATCAATCAAGCAATCAAATCGACGAATTTTACGAACGAATTTTCGAACTTACTGGTATGTTTCACTCCATCTTTGTTTCTTTTAGGAAAACTGCGAATAATATTTTTCTGTTGCTTTTTTTCCATGTGAATAAGTTTTATGATATATGGATAAGCATATCAAGCACTTTGAAGGATTATTTGGCCATGATGTTTTTTAATGAATATTCTGAAACATACCATGCATAATGAAAAACGTTTTACACAATTATTTTTTAGAACTGACATCGATATTTTTATATTGAATACACTTTTAACATGGGAGAGGTCGCATGAGGCGCTGAGTCATCCCAGTCTCACGAAATCGTTAATTCTGGGGAAACTGTTTATTCGTTAACAGTGACCTTGACGGTATCCTCCTATTAGACAATCTTAATGGGAACTAAAATGAATTTGTCACAAATATGCCTCTTTTTTGAGAGTGGCAAACGTTTTCTTACAATAAAGGTACTTGTTTTGATCGAGTTCCCAGCACGACCACTTTTGTTCAAAAATACTTTCTATGAACATGCTACACTTTCCCCAATAAGCAACTTTGTGGTTTTGATTGCTGTGTTGTACGACTTATTATGGTTTATAAATGTTAATGAGCAGAATAAAAAAAAACAATGGGCATCTGTGATCTCTATTAAAGGAAGTTGAAACTGATCAAGCACTTGAAGAGCCTGCTGAAATATTAATCATGAAAGCGAATGTAAATATAAGATAAGCGACTGATATGAAACGTTTGAGTTGAATTGAAATTTTCAAGTGCTACCTAAAGAAATCTATGAAGAAACTATGAGGCCATAAATGTAGCACTTCGCCCTGTCAAAACACAAGGAAGAAACGTTCAGAATGCTATTTTGTAGATTGTTGAAACAACAGCAAAACTGGCTGGCCAACGTGAACAAAATATGACAGTTTTGTTGAAAATAACGTTCCTGTATTGTTAGTGAAAAAGTGTCTGTGATTTATATCCTTTATTAACGTCACGCAATATTTGGAACATCATTTTCTTTAATTGTATTGGATTTTTTCTCAAATTATCAAAAGAAAAATTGAAATTCCTTTGAAAGTAGGTAAGTGCATTTTTCTCTTAATTAAATTATTCATTTGAATTGATTTTTATCTTGTTTAAAAATAATTATAAAAATAACTTATGGTTTAAAACAAACTAAAACACGCTTTTTATAGTGAACTGAACTAAAGAGTAAAAAAATTGTTATAATTTTTAAAGAATAAAGAAATATGTATAATATTTATTACAATTTAATCCTACTGATATCTATGGACGAGTTAAAAGAACATTCTTTTGTTGATGAAAAATTATTGTTGTGCTTTTAGTTTAAAGTGTTTTAGGAGTAAAAATACTGTTTCTACCAATAAAGGCAAAAAAAGTTATTAAATAGAAACTGACGGAAAAATAGAGCAGGCTTTTTTATCTTGAAGTATTTCACTAGTACAATTATCTGTTCTGATATTATTGTCTTGGTTCTGAAAATTGCAGCAGAAGAAACAAAATAAATAAAAATAATAATTAATTAATTTCGTATAATTATCTATTAGGAATCTCAATTCCAACCTTACCAAAGGAAGCAATTGAATTATTGAAAATAAAACTTAACATAAAAATATTCTATAAAATAATTTTAAAGATGTGCCCCAATGAAGTTACTTCTGAATATTGAGTATTTCTGATAGGTTTTGGCGTTTAGCTAACGTTAAGTTATAACCTTGATTTTTCTTAAAATTCTTGCATTAAAAAAATGAGCCGATTTTCAACTTTTTAGGTTTTCGAATTCTATTGACAAGAAAAAGTAAAATTTATTCGAAACAGAAACATTTTTTAAAATTTGAGTATAACGGAATGAATCTAGATGAGAGATTATAGAAATTTATTAAATTAACGGTTTTATGCGGAAAATTAATAACATAAATGGGTTATGTAACAATAGAACAATTTCTTATGAATTAAGAATAAAACTTGCTACTTTGGCGGAGATATTATAGCTTTTATTGATATCTGTAACTTGTTTCCTTTTGTTTTTTCCTTTATTGCTTGCAGTTGTGGTTGAAGTTCTAAAATTATATAAAAGTGATAAATTGAAAATAGCTTAAAACAAGAGAGTTCAACAGGATGTATTTCAATAATACTGTCCAATCGTTGTATAAAAATTACGAGTAATATCCAGTTATTCACATGTTTAACAATAATAATAATAATAATGGTTCTGGAAAATAAAAACCAAAAATAAACGTTTGTTTCCTCAACAAGGAATAATTTTCGATATTTTTTCCCAATTAAAAATAAGCTTTTAAAGACGGTGTTAAATAATCTTTTTAATCAATAATTTAATGTAAAAATTTTAAAATAAATTTTTTAAATAGAGAAATATAATAATAAAAAGTCTTCGTCCAACATAGCGATACTCAACCTGCGGCCTACCGAGCATTTTTAAGTGGCCCAATGTTATGAGAAATTCTCTTGTTTAAGAACAATGTATTAAAAATTTGGTGGGAAATTTACTGTCAAGAAATCATATATTGCAATTTAGCTGTCGATGTCGTACGGGTGCGTGAATCGATATTATTTTTCTATTTGTAAAGCTCTCGGAAAATGATAAAGAACAACACACACAGTGGTGTACTGACAATTTTATGGGCGGAACTTATTTTTAACTATCTTTCATATCTTACAAGCGAACAAAATTGGAAGACCTTATATTGTTTCAAGACGGTTCGTTAGGTTGACTATTTTATAGTGAAAAACAAACATGGATCAGTAACTGTTTGATTTGTCACGAAAGTATTGTATTTAAAAAATATCAATAAACAGGAATCACACACATTCAATGACACTTTTTTTCTAAGATCTCTTTCAAGAGGGGATAAATAGGCTTTCTTGAAAAATCTTTGCGACAGCAGCAATTTGTTTTGTCAGTGGTAATACCACAGCGACAGCAAAGATATCTTATGAAGTTTGCTACATTTTTGGTAATCGTGTGAAACCTTTTACTGATGCAGAAATTGGGAAGGAGTGTTTCTTAAATGTGCTTCTAATTTAATGTTAGTAACAAAAAGATATATATATATATATATGTGTGTGTCAGGTTTGAAAATTTTAAGTTCAAAATTAAGTAATAAATAAATATAGAGCGAACTCTTTATCATCGCGTAAGGATTTGTGAGTAAATAAGCCTATTTAAAGACGGAGTGAGTGCTAAAGAAGAAGAATTAGCTTACTCTTGTCGGGAGTAGAAGGTCAACTCCCCATTCTAGAAAATAAAGTACTTAGATAGACAAGTTTGCGCCCAGTGATCACGTACGCTTCCCCGGTCTGGGGAGCGGCGGCTTCGCCAAATCGCTACGAAAAAATCCAAGTAATTCAAAACAAAATACTCCGCGTCATGACCAACGCACCCTGGTACGTTCGAAATGACGTCATACACAACGACCTACACATGGAGCCGATTTCATCCACGTCACGAAACTACGCGATCAGACATTTTGTTCCGAGACAAGTCATATTGGTTTAGCAATGTAAGAAGCATGGCGCGCGTTTCAAGAACAACGCTGCAGCCTTAAATTTTGTCAGCATTTCACGAATATCCTCTCAAAGACATTAAACTGCTATAAAAGGTATACGTTTTTTTGTACGAAGGTGTCCGAGTAGTGACGTTGAGGCCAAATATAAAGTGGAAAATCGCAGCAAATGGATGACTGAGTTATATTTTTACATTCTAAAGGAAATATTTATTTAAAGTTTATTAATGAGATCCAAACAGAGAGAGTGAAAAAGGAATCTTTTCTAGACATTATACGCCGTTTGAGGTATTCATTTATAGTGAACGGTCACACAGTTGGTGAAAAGTGGACATTGAAACAGCGCACCTGCACAGCTATCCCGAATGCTCACATAATTTCTCGTCGAAACTAATATTAGAGTTTTTCCACATTCCACTTATTGAAACTTAGCTTCCTGTGATTTTTGTTTGCTTCCTTCGTTTAAAAAATCCCCAGGGACATTGTTCGAAGTCACTGACTGAGGTAAAAGAAACATCGCGGAATCCTTCTTGGTGCTTGCAAATGATCCTCCCAGCAGTGTTTCAAGAGATTGTAGAAGCGCTGGGATAAATGAATGACGCCGAAAAGGGAATGTGTTGAAGATATTTGTGTGTCGATATTTTAATATACAAGGTAAGAGCAATTTTATAGCATATGTTTCTGAAATTTTGGAACCTATTACATATTTAAAATATACATAAGTGCAATGTAAATGAAATATTCAATTAAATAACAGAAGACGCAACTAATATTTGCTTGTTTATTTTACTGTTTATCGCGCTTTCGAAATTCAATATACTGTGGTTCGGTTTTATTTTTACTCCAAATTAAGAAACTTTTAAGTAACTTTAAAACGCGATTACCTAATGGTTACATAATTTTTGCAACTCATTAGTTTCGAATCTAAAAATCAGTAATTGTTACAGGTATTTAGACGCGAAATTTAAATGCATTCCATAAAATTTGTGCAATGGATTAATTTTAAATAAGATAACATTCGGTTTTATCAGCATTTGGGTAAGGTAACTGCAAAGACTTAAAAAATGCTAAGGAAGGTGTACAGTGATTGTACGATGTCCACAACGAAGGTGTACGAGTAATATCAGCGTCTTAAATAAAGTAGGAAATTGCAGAAAAGTTCTGATGGAGGTATTTTTTCTTTTTTATTCTGATGGAAATGTCCATTCAGAAATTCCTGAGAACAGAACAGTGAAAAGAGGAGCATTCTCTAAATACTTAAGGAGTCCATTGGTTATAAAAGGTCACAGATGTGTCAAAGTGGACAATGGTACTTTCTGCACGACAAAGGCCTTGCACATCGGTTTTAAATAGTTACGGAGTTTCTCACCAAAAGTGATATTAAAGTTCTATTCTTCTTTCTTTGGATTTATATTAGCTTTCTGAGATTTTTGTTTACTATTTCCTCTTAATTAAAAAAAATCTGCTGGAATGTTATTTTGTATCATCAGAGAAAAAAGCAGCATCGCAGAGGCCTTAGGTGTGATTACGAAATATGTCTTCCATCAGTGTTTCGAAAGATTGTTCAAGCGATAGCAAAAGTGCATTGTCACACATGGAAGGTGATTTTGTTTTAGTATTTTAAAATTTAATAAGAAAATGTAGCCTACGCCATGTCTCTGAACCTCTAAGTCGTACTAGTATAGATAACAAACACAGAGTACTTCCAAAATATTTGGAATATTTAATTAAATTAAAAAAAAACCACAGTTGCTTTTTATTTCTATTCCCTTTCACACAATTCTCTTTTCTACTGATTTAACATTGCCGTTTAAATAAATTCGAGAACATTATTTACAGGTCGATTTTTTGTAGAATATATATGTGTGGAAATGTTTTAATTTAAATAAAAATAATTTTTATACATGTAACAAAATTTAATTCTGTTGCAATTTATAAATTGCTGAATAACTTCTTAAAATGTAGTTGAAAAACAAAAACTTTACGCTTTGTTCAGATACTTCGAGCGTAAAAGGAAAAAATATTTTTGAACATTTAATGTTAAAATTAAGTGGAATTCAGGAAAATATGTAATTAAAACTTTATATATATAAAAGAGAGTTATAGTTATTATAAAACACTTTAATCTAAAGATAGAAACATATTGAATAACTATTTCTACATTCGATATACATTTTGTTCAGTACTGACTAATATTAACAAAACTAAGATGTTTAAGGTTTTAGTGAAAAAATTGCTAGGAATGAAAATTAAACTTAATACTTTGATGGTCTGATGCGTTAACTTGCTTTATACGTATTTGAGTTACCTAGAGCTTGAACTTTGAGTTTTTGGATGCTTTTCGTTTGCTTTTGCAGAATGAAATATGTTGGAAATAATAAAATAATGGATTGAAACAATTTATAGTTGAACAAAGACTTCTATAAAACTAATAGTTAAATAGTCGTTTGTTAAGTTTCATTGAAACAAATACACAGTGTTGTGATAACTATGTGTTCATAAATTGATATTTACGAACATTTAATAAAATGTCTGAATATTTCTTACATTATTCAAAAGTATTTTTTTTCATTTCCTATACAGTTCATTATAAAGTTTTCTTTCTTCGTATAACTTAAAATTTGAAAAAAATGTTCTTATACTTAGTCACTTATATGTATAATAATAATGAAAACACATTGAATAAATGTTTCAAAATAGGGCCCTATATTTCCTTTGAATTTAAATTAGATTATCTGAATATTTGAAAGCTTATGCGAATATTACATGGCAATGTTAAGGGTTTAGTATGGTACAACAGAATTAAAAATTGCGGTTATTCAAACAAGACTTTAAATTGAAAATATGGAAGGAATTTTTTAGTAGCTGTAAGCAAGATGTAAATAACAATGATAAAAAAATTGGTATTTCACTTTTTCTCGATTTTAAAGTCTTTTCACGGTTAAAAAGGATATAAATGAAAATGAGAAAAACTCAGATCTAATAATAAAATCGGGTGTAAAAGGATGATTCATCAAGAATTAATTTAGAAAATAAAAAGAATTTTTATATCCAGATCAAGTTAATTTATCCAATATCAATAAAGATATCATGTTTTTTTCATTGTTTGAAGTATTACTGAATATTTTTCATCATCGAAACCGATTGATTTTCCCAATATAATGCCAATATTATGGAATAGCAGAATAATTCTTGCATTGTCGAGAAAAATAAAAACATTTTTTTTAAGAGTTATTCTTATTTCTCTACCCCACTTCTTTATTTATTGGGTTCTATTTCCAGGCTTTTTATCTAAATAAATTCAACAAAACGAAATCAGAAGATATGATTTAATTCCTTGGATGGGGACACAAATTAACTCAGACTTTTTTCTCTAATCTAAAGAAGAGACATAATTGTCTTGAATAAATTTTCCATTTCCTTTCGTAACAGGTTTTCTCTGGTTTATTTTCGGAATAGGAATGTTATGTTCGTCCACTTAGTGTATTACTGTTTTCCCATCTATTGAAAGGGAAAACCAAAAGAATTTTATTAATATTTCAAATTCCGAGCAAATCCAGTTTTTTTTCATTTAAGAAAATAAGGATACAATTCATCTTAATCACCAATATACGTCCTTTTCAATAACAATGATTGACTATTTAAAATATTGGTACGAGCTGATTAACATAGAAAAGCGATCATCACATATAAAAAAGACAAATTGAACTGACTGAGACTTGCATTAAGGAGTAAACGTTTGACAGCTGTCAGGGCAGAAGACACGTTAATTGTTAATGCTGTTGTAAAATATGAAGCTTTAATATCAGAATCGATTATTGCCTTAATACGCTTTCTTAATGACTCATACTTTAACGCTTCTTTATTCTTTACATAAAATTTTAAGGGGTCTGTTACGTCTATAGGAGAGCCCATCTTAAATTTCGTAAGTTAATGTACTTTTTTCTCAGAAACTACTTACCGTAAAATCCGACGTATAACGCGCACCTATACTTTATTTTTCGGTATTTTCACCGTATAACGCGCACCTACTTTTTACAAAGAATCCTAAACTGTACGTATGCTATGCTGTTATGTTTTGAAGCCATTTATTCAAGGTATTATCCCAAACGCTTTAGAAAAAAATATTATATTTCTAGAATTGCAACTCTTTACGTTTATAAGGAATGTCATTTCTTTCAAATAAACATATTTCGAGATATGCGGCTGTGTGAAGCTTTTTTTATGATTATCTGTTTTTCTTTTAGAGCTCTCACTTTCATACCCGGCGTATAACGAGCACCCTTGAATTTCGATCTTATTTTTTGTGTTAAAGTGCGCGTTATACGCCGGATTTTACGGTACTTATCTTGGGTGATTTTCTTACAGTAGGTTATGTGTATTATCAATAAAACTTTAATGAACGGTTTCGTCTTTTTGTTAAAAAGTAAAGTAATTACAAATTTTTAGAAATGTCCAATTTTTTTCCTTAAAATTTAGTTTAAAAAAGCCTTATTTATAAAAGAGTTTACTAGGTATATCTTATCCTCTCCAATAAATTGTGCAAACATTTTAAAAGTATGCTCACTGTGTGAAAATTTGAGAATTTTATATTAATTAGTTGAGAAAAATGCACGTAAAGAGATATTTTGGGAAAACAAGCTTTAAAGTAAAAATTCGTAATTTCTGAGTATTTACTTTTTTAAGTACTTTCCAGAAGCATATAAAGCATTTGCTTTACACTGTGCTTCTGCAAAAGACTCTTCTTATTTTCTTGTTTCATTGGTTTTAATAATTTTGCCCCTTTTTTATCTTAAGATGTTTTCATTGGGCTACACGAATTTTACGTGCATGTAATTTTTTGAAGCTAAACATACAGTTAAAACCTGGTTCAATGCCCCAATATTCTAACCCCTCGGGGGCTCACCTTCTGTAGGTGAGTACGGGTTTCACGCTCCCGAGGTGCCCTAGGGATCTTTTCCCCAAGGGGTATACTGTCTTTGGTAAACACGGGTATCACGACCCCGGGGTACCCTAGTGATCCTTCTCTATTTTCAACCCTCCTCTTGTCATAAAATTTCATCTTTTCTTCTTTTTTCCCGTCTAAACCACAGACCACTAGTTCAAGATGTACTTTGTACAAATATTAATTTTTTCTAATGAGAAAATTTACAATTATCTACTAACATATTTTCCTTTGCATTTTGCCTTGCGTTAATTTAATTTCTTTCGATATTTTGATTATGTTGCTTTATTTGTTTTCGATTAACACCGTTGGTTATCTAACCCACACGTTTGCCGTGTGCGACGTCCCGTAAGGAGGAAAATGGTGTCCAGGGAATACCTTTTTACCCCCTTCGCTGTAGACGGTTCAGGAGTGAGCCGCTCCGTCAATCGGTGGTAAATTCCTTTT
>BMAV01010542.1:0-50493 GCA_019973955.1 Trichonephila inaurata madagascariensis | reverse complement strand
AATTTTAGTAAAATTTGGTAAATTTCTTGAAAACAACTAATTTTCTAAAGTAAATATTTATTTAAAAATGTTTATGTTTTTTACATATTTTTTTTATTATTTTTCTTCCAAAACACTCAATTTGTTTCAAAAATTTGTTTTAATAAAAATTGGTCCAAAGTACCAGTCCTTAGTTACATTTGTAGTATATAAAAGAATCCCAAGAAAATTCTATTAGAGCTAACGGTTTTCTAAGAAATAAACAAATTTTTTAACCTAAATGTTTATTTTTCTGAAATTTTTGCATAAATTTAAATTTATAAGCAGATAAAACATAACTTCAAATAAACCTTAGTAGAATATTTTTAACTCAATAAAATATTTATAATTCCCAAATAAAGATTAAAAAGGGAACCTTTTCATTCTGGAAGTATTCTAATATAAATGCAGATTTATGTCCTTAATTGAACTTTAAGCAAGTTCAACTCTAAACGCGTCACCCTCACATTCTTTTTTCCCCCATTGTGAATTTCACCAAATCTATTTAGTTATGTGTTTCTTAAAAGAAATGACCTTTAAACTTCACATCAACATTTTCAGACATCCACAAGCATTTTACTTTTTTCCCCATTCCTTGCATTAAAATAAATTTGTGATTATTTTCAGGATGTATGAATATTACAAAAATTCTTTTTAAGGCAGCTCGGACTCCCTTAATGGCTCCTGATGTAATTTATAAATGAACCGCACGCTTTGAGAAACGCCTACCTTGTATTTTTAGAACTTAATGAGGGCCTTTTGTTAGCAGAACGAGATCTGTTAAATACAACATTTGCATAATGAATAGAATTATGCCACCAGTGGACCTCCTGTGTAACTTTTTGCGTTTGCCAGCGCTTCATTTTGGTATTTAAAACCGTGCTTTGTAATTCCCAGCAAAATTACAACGACCCTGGCGGAAAAACAAGCAAAAATACTTAATACATTTCGTTCCAGGACATTATACTTGAAATATGGAATTCTTTTGGATACAACCCCGGTTCCTTCATGACCATCACGACAGTTGGCTATTGTTAGCTGACCGACCGGTGCTCGTATTTAATGAAAGTCTGAATAATGTCGGCCATTTTTGATCCCACAATTTGTGTAAACAAAAAGTCGCCTTTAAAAACTGTTCTTTGTATTTGTAATGAGATATAATGCCCATGATTCCTTGTTAAGTCACGTGTTAGGATAGGTAATTGTTAATTTATTAATGTATACTTTTGTTTATACTGTGAAGTCTAGTGTAGGGATGCAATCACAGATTTTTTTAAAATTCTTTTTTAACAACGTGTGATGGTTATTCTTTTATATATTCTCTTATGAAATTTCATGAAAACGCCCATCTTTTAATAGTCTTATACTTTTGAACTTTGAATAATTAGATGCATAGAAATTTCGACTAGCTTAGGTCTGGAGCAAATAACAATGATAATTTTATTAAAATTGTTTCTGTGTATTCACTTAATACAAAATTATTATTATATCATCTCATAAAATTTGTATCTACTAGCGTTAAATTAGTGTATAATAATTTTCAAACTTAATATTTTGAAACATTAATGTTTGTTTTATTTACACAGGGAGCTGAGCTCTCACGACTGGAATTTAAGGTTTCAAAACTGGTCCCCGATATAACAGCCCCACTAGCATACTCAGACCTCTCTTATAGAAGGCAGGGGGTTACATTCTAAAAACACGTAAGAGAAAACACCGAGGGATTGTCTCTATAATCATCAGCATTGGCATGACAGCCCTTTGTGGGTCTGAACCTTCCTCAGAAATTTTTTCCATTCTGCCCTTCTCCCAGCAATTGATCTCCAGTTCTTCATACCCCAGAATGGCTAAGTCCTCCCACCCACTTTGATCTTTTCCATCTTCTTTTTGGCCTTCCCTTTGGTCTTTTTATTAGAGTAGGTTGCATTTAAAATTTCTAGTTCATTCTTTACTATAGCCGCATGCCCATCTCATTCTACTTCGCTTTATGGACCTAATAATATCGTCACTATTAAAAATCTTATATACTTCAAAATTATATATCTTCTTTTCTCACTGTTATTATCTAGAACAACATCAAATAGGGTTCGTAGGACCTTCCTTTCAAAAGTCGCCAATATTGCTTTTTTTGTCAAGTTCCATGTCTCTGACGCATAGCTCAAAACTGATTTAATCAGTAAGTTATACAACAGGAGTTTTGTCTTTCTTTTTATTAAGAGACTTCAGTAAGGATTTTAAGCCAAAGAAACAGCTATTAGCTGCAATAATTATACTTCTGATTTCAGGATTCATGTCATTTTGATAATTTATTTCTCATCCTAGATAGGTAAAAAAAATTTACAGTTTTAAATTTAAAGAACTCTATTTCAAACCAATTAGGGACGGTTTCCAACCTACCACAATACATATAATTTGTCTTCTCCATATTCTCTATAATGAAAAATAAAAATCTGTTCATCTGGGGAGGGGAGATTGAACTCCCCAAACCTACCCTTGAGTACACCACTGAATGTCCCCAAAGTTATTGAAAAATATATATATATATGCCTTCCTTCGAACGAACATATACTAATAACCAACATATATGCAATCAATATAATCATCTACTATAACTAGCTATAAATCTAATAAAGCGTAGCAATAAATAGAAATCTAACAAGGTTGTATAGATCCCCAGGAATAAGATGACTTAAATAGAATAATAGGAAACTCTCAGCCCTAGAAACTCAGACTGTAGGGTTAAACATAGTTTTAAGGCCAATCATCCCCTATATTTGTCTAAACCTCTGAGCGACAAGAAATAAAAACTATATAAGAATAATATTCCTTTAATACTAAAGATAATATCATAATACTAGAAAAATTATACCAAAACTAAATTAGCAATGAGACAAATACCAAGTAATAAAAGGATATATATATATATAAACTGCTGTTTATAAGAAATGTAACACCATGAAGGAATCATCAGAATTAAATGAAATTTAATGCACAGAAACGACTTATATTGAAGTACAAATAAAACTAATAAAATTTTCAAAGCAAAAACAATCTTTAAGTATCGAAATCAGTAATTGAGTATAGCCACCACGCTCTACAATAAATTGCTGCTATACGACGTAACATAGAGTCAAACAGATTTAGATGCCTGCGCACAGTGGAAGAGAATTCCATAGTAGCATATGCGCAGCAAAGAGACGTTAATTTTTAGGCTGCAGGACGCGGATCACGGGGTGGGGCCGCCGATCAACCAAAATCCCACATGTATGCTCAATAGGGCAGTATATCCGGCGAATAAACAGAAGCCAAGGAAAGAGATTGCATGTATTTGGGCACAAACAAAAAGGAAATCTCGAACAGTCTTTTGCACATATGGGTACCATTATCCTGCTGAAGATAGCTCTGGGATGCGCCCAGAAGGAAGGGAACGACTTCGGGCTGTAGCCTTCACGTTGTACCTGTTGCTGTAGGATTACCCTCAATTCATATAAATTGGATCATCCATGATACAAATCGCACTAGGCACTAACTCCGGAATTGTTAGGCCATTGCATATCATTCGATAATGCACTCTGGAAGGCCAGCGTTTCACGGCATGGCGTCTAACACAGATACCAGCCATCATGGTTCCTAGGTGAAGCGTGATTCATCTGGAAAGATAGCGGTACCAGAAAATCAGAAGCTTACCAGGCTCCTGTGCTCATGGGCCCACATTGCGATTACCCAGCCGTCGATGGTTTACCGTGAGGCTATCCAGTAAAGAGCACCTGAAGACGCAGATGCGGTACAGCAGATATCAGCGAATTGGCAAACCGACATTAGTACACCTGCAGCAGTAGACCAACGTACTTAGCTGCCTGGAAGCTGTACTGTCATTCAACGCTAATACTTAGGCAGAGTATCCCGATCGTCAGCGCTGACATCACCTTCATCATCCTACCAGTTTTTAGGTTATTCAGTGCTCATCGGTCTGCTTTAAATTCATGCTGTAGAACTATTCTATGAACTGGCTCCTATTGCGCAATGGGAAAATTCTCCTTCTCGAAGGCCAATAATCTTCCCTCGTTCAAACTCCGTAAGTTGTTGGAGTTTCTCCTTGTTTGTCGGGGAGGCATAATTAGGCTTCACTAAATGTTCGCCCCTAACAAACAATCATTAACTATTTTCAACGTCCCACTACTGCCCTCTATTTATACGCTTTCAGTATCAGTTAAGAGGGCGTTTCACACGCCTCGCATGTGCGGTGCTCTGAAACTACTATTTTATGTAACATCCTATAATTGATATTTGCTACACAGTTGATTTAATTCAGATGATTCCTTCATGGTGTTGCATTTTTTACAAACAGCAATGTATATATGTCGTTTTTTTACTTAATAACAATAATAAAATAATAGTAAAAAATAATATGATTAAATACGATGTAGGATTCAAAAGTTCTTGGACTGAGTCTATCACTTAAAAAATATCACTAATTAAATTTCTGAAACACATCCTCCTTCCAAAATAAAGACCCTTGGAAGTGGCGCAACACACTTTTTCCATCGCCTGTAAGTATGTCAGAGCATTTCACTGGAATTCATTTTTTAGCCATGTATCATTTTAATTCAGCCTGCGATGCATACAAATTCATCTCAGTGGATTGAGAATCGGCGACTCTGCAGAAGCGGGAAGTTTCCAGTTTAGGAAATATTCTGGAAGTCACAGGGGTGAGAAGCAGAGGGAGTAAGGAGGATATTTGCAAAACGAGATTATTTTATTTCCACTTGCATCGTTATTTCGAAACCTGTTCTTACGTACCGCTGTAGAAGAGCCTTTTTCGATATTCTCGAAGTTGCAGGAGAATCTACGGACGTCCAGGGCGTTCATCGTCTTCGGCATTTTCCTGCCTTCTCTGGAGAGCATCCAGTACCCGCTCAAAAGCTTGCGTTCTCGATAATATATCACCCGTACATATGGCCTTCAACTATTCGTATATCTCATGGCAATCTTTTTCCCAAGCGAACATTTTATTTGATACTCATTCTCTACTCAACAAATGCCATTTCTTTCAATCGCTGATTACTAAATGCATCCGTCTACCCGGAAGAAATAGGACACTTGGTGGCTGAGCCACATAGGCCCAGGATTTGGAATAGGCCACTTTTTTTAGAAGGGAAGATGCAGTAGCTTAGGAAATGTATCATGGTGCTCTAATGCAAAAAATATTCACGTTATAAACTCAGTCAGAACTTGCCAAGATCCTGCTACGTATTTTATTTATATTAGGTACTTTATATTTAGATTAGATATCACTTACTTCATTCAATAAATTTCCTATCAATATTTTAGGTTTTGAAATATATGTATAGACTCACCTATATCTGATATTATATTTGCAAATTTCTACTTTTATACGGTGCTACTCTTGGTTCGTTTTGTACTGGCGGGAAAAATTAACATGGTGATGTGTTGATGTGGTAATTTTACAGTATTTCATACAGGTATTTTAACTCTATATTAGTAAGTAGTTTATTAATTTTCCTGGATATATTTTATTAAATTAGTATTAGTATATTTTTTTTCTAATAATTTAAAGCGTAGCAGTAATTCCTCCGCTCTCCTAGCAAGCCTGAGACTAGTATAGACAAATTACAAGTAGAGGTTGGTTTCTTTTTAAAAACATTATTTTAAAATCCTGCATTCTTAGTTTTCTGGGGTCAGTTTTGCTATTGTAATACTATGGCTAATATTTCTTGTAGTTTTGTCTAGTTATACTTAGGTTTATAACTATTTCTGTGTATATATATGAACAGACACATCTAAAGGAAGGCGTGGCAATCCAGAGTAACTTCTTAATAAGATCTAAGTATTTATGATAGTTGATGTTAGAGTAACCAGGCAGTCCTTTGTAAGCAAGAAATCCTAGTTTAGTAGACATGCTTAGAGACACACAAGCACATCACCAAACTTTGAGCAAAATATAAGGACACAACTTAGAAGGAATGAGACAGACACGAGCTGCAGCAGGCTACATGACGAAGACAAATGAGGAAAGAGGCAAATTTTAGAAATCTCAGTTTTATATGAGGCAGGAAAAGAGATTCAGATCACACGCGGCATGTGTGAATTTGGATAGATGTAGTTCAAAAGATTCCCGTTAGGCAGGTAGCTAGTTATTATTTACGCGCATGTCTTTACGCGCATGTCTTAATGGCCAGGACCATTACAAATTAAAAACATGTTCAGGATTAAATTACACACATATATATATATATATGTATATTATTCTCAGAGCTTACTTAATGAAATTATAGTTAAGAATAATTAATGTATATTATAGATATATACATTGTGAGAGCATATTGATGGCATGGAAAAAGCTTATTTAGTAGTAGTAATACCAATGCAGACAGCGCGCTTTAGTTTCAAGAATAGTAATCAGTGCAGGGTTAGCCATTGGGTGTTTGGGCACCCAGATCCCCGAGGCTGGCCCAAATAAGCTAAATTTAACTGGATCCAAGAGCCACTCCTTGGATTTACTTCAGGTACCAGGGGCCTGTAGATCTTCACCACTTTAGGGCCCAGGAAATGAGATTTAAATCGACACTAGTAAAAAGTAACGATTAAATTTGTGATTAAAGTATTGCAAAATTTCGACTTTTATAATATAGAAAAGTTTGCTTGACATCTCTCACATTCAACCTTCTAACATAGCTCCCATATACCACGTTCTTTGGCAGCCACACGATTAATGCTTAAAACTTTTTCCAACCCAAATCCAAGTAAAACAGAAGCAAAAATACAAATAAGATAACCTTTACAAAAAGAAAGGATAGAAGTTTGGTAAGGCAAGGATGGCAATTTAGAGAAGCTTAGTTCGGAAAGGTAGGAAATTATGGTGAGAGGCCTGCAAGGAATCACAGGGGGCCCGCCAGTTAGCCAAGGTGCATACACACTGTGCACTCGAGGCCTAACCTGAATATCTACAGGGAGATTAATTGGGCGTTGAGTATTCAACCGGTAGGAGGATTATATTCACAGAAGCTAATAAGTGTATATGAATCAAGATTAAAGCCCAGATCAGTGGGTATACTGATAAGTGATCTAATTGCTGATCGAAACTTAGTTAAATGGGCGTACTTTTGGTTTTATTCTCACTTAATATAAGTTTTATTCAATATCTAAATGGAATTTAAAATTTAAATTCTTAATAAAAGTCATATTAAATTATAGAATGTCTCATCCTTCCGATAATCCACACACACTCTAGCAAGCTGGAAACCCCAAGGAACTTATGGCTATCGACAGATGGCCATATCGCAAGAGATTTAAACTTTTAGTATTATATCATTAATGTCTAGTCTAAACCCATTTGAAATAAAAATCATTCAATGTAAGAGGTATTACATTACAAACAAGAATTATAATTGCAAGAACTAAAATAAGATGAATATCAGAGGCCATTGACATCCATCTTATTTGCCTCATTCTTCATTTCATGCACTCATCACTAAATATTTCATTCGTAATGAAATTATTACATAATTCGCAATTCGTGACCTTTGGTATATCTACTTCCTAAAGCGCCAATCTGACTTTATATCTGAGAGATTTTTTTTTCCTAATGAAGGATTTGATTTTTCTTTCAAGTAAGTTTAATAAATGCGTTTCATGATATTAAAACTGTTATCTAACATTAAAGTATCTCTACCTTTTACCGTAAGTCAAAAATATGATTGGTTTATGATAAGCAACATGATATACATAAGCATCATTTCCAGCTACAAGCTATTTTCTAACAATTACAATTAATTGTGAATTTTAATATTTGTAAAATGAAGCTGTGGTATTACTCATTCCGTTATTCTAAAAACGTTCCTTGTTTTTTTTTAAATTTATTAATTACAAAAAAATGTTAAGTTTAGAAAATCAAAATACAATGCCAATTAGCTTTGTTCTACTGTCGAGAAATTATAGTTAAATTAAAGAAAAATGTGTAATTACGAAATTACGAACAAAATATCTAGAAGTAATAATGGAGTAATAATGTGATTTATTGATTTGTTGACAAAAATATGCAGTAGAGTTTAAAATATTTATTATTTAATTTTAAATAATATTGCTCTTGGAAAATAGCTTAGATATAGAGAAATGGTGTTTATACACATAACTTACTAAATTGATGGATATAAAAAAAATATTACGAAAACCCGTTTCTAATAATAAAAAGATCATCTAACAGTTATTTAAAAATTATATTTGATTTGCAAATCTTTGCGAAAATCATTAATAGTGCAAAAGGAATTTAAAATGGTAGGAAATAGATTTTATCTCCGGTGTGCATTTTGAAAGTTCAAAATGATTAAAAGCTTGAAAGATGTCATTATTTATACGAATTACTGTGGATGAATGAAGGATTCCTAAATGAAATAGAATTATTCATACTTGCATTATACTATAAGAAAAGGAACGTCCTGCTTTCAACCTCAGAGGAAGGAAACAAATTGGAAACACAGTTTTGACATCCCATTACAAAATTTCATCTCTCATTTTGCAGCCTACCGTACCTTTTCATTTTCTTCATATAAAAAAGCAGAAAAATTAGTATTTATTTCATCCTAAAAATCCTATGATTTACATTCTTTTTCTAAAAGAATTACTCTTAAGAGTCAGGCTGAAAATCTTTTAAGATCTTGTATACTTAACTTCACAGAATTATTTCTTAAAATCCTTGCCTCTTTCTTTTCTGAAAAATCTTTCTTCAAATCCTGGCTACATTTTTTCATAGAAATCGTTTTTAAGATCCTGACTACATAATTTTCTCAATGTCTCTTTTAAGATTCTGCCATCATTCTTTCCTGTAGATCGGTGGCTCTTCAACTGCTTAGTCCATGGGCTCCTGGGAGTCCACTAGCTTTTGCTTCTAGAGTGGTCTGCAGAAGGCCAGCCTCATTTAATGTTAAGATTTTTCTCTTGTACAAACTCTGAAAGACCTCATGGAAAAATTGAAAGGCGTCCATCCTAAACTAGATCACTTAATTGCTCCTAATGAAAACACTTTACTAGAACATGTATTTCGATCAAAAATATTAAATTAGGTTGTTATTTTTTTTTTTTTATTTTTTTGTTTGGAACTACATAGCCATTACTACAGCATTAATATTTTTTTCCAAAATTACTTAGAAACAATTTGTACAAAAGGTAAGAGCACAGATTCAAAGCATTTGCCCAATACAGAGTTGTATTTAAATCCATCAATACATTAATATTTAGTCAGTAGAGAGGAAGTAGTAGGAAATCATAGGGGTCCATGAAGTCAGGTTGATAAAGGGAGGGGGGCGTAGTTAGTCAAAGTTTTAAGAGAACCGCTGGTGAAGCCATGGATAGTTTCCTCAGGATCCTTCTGACTGCATTATTTCTTACGGGTGAGTATAGTAGCTTTCAGGTTGTCTTCGTTTAATGTTAAGCATCATTGTCCAAATTTAGAGCCTAATTTGGGATGGAAAAATTCCTCAGTATTGAAAAAATTGCGTGTGGTTGTAACATTTATCTTTATTTACCGTATTGCAGTTAAAAAAATACGAACTTAACATTACCAGAATATAGAAGTCAGTATGAAACACATATTTATTATTAAAATAAATTAGTTCTTTCAGAAAAATAATATTATAATAAAATATTTGATCCTCTCTCTCTATGTAGATATATGGTACATAACTCACAAAATGTTATATTTATATTGGGAAATTATTTAATCTGAAAAAATTCTTAGACATCAGTCAGAGACCTTAACAGAAATATATGCTTTTTCGGGTATCATTTAAATGTTTGATTTGAACTCTGGTGTAATTTTTTTTTAGATTAGCTGTATACGCATTTATTAACGAATGCAGGCAGTATCGTAAGAAAATAACTAACTTCGTGGCCGGAGGTTCAGGGTTATAGTACTGATTCTAGCTGATAATCATTAGAGGAACTTCACAGTACATTGCAGAATTAATTAATTATACTCACACAGTGTGTTGCAGCTTAGTAAAAGCAGCACTATGGATTAAACGTACTAGGGCTATCACTAGTAGTTCTTTGGGTATCTAGAGAGAAATTAAGCAAAGGAATCGGGAGAAAGGAATCAAAAAAAATTAAATGATAAATTGTGTTCTAAGAATAATTTTAGCTTTCAAAAAATTTTACTCCTTTAAAAAAACCAAAAAAAAACCCCGAAATTATTTGTGTAGTATTCTATAAACATTTTGTTCAAATTCAGAGGTATTATAAGTAATATCATAAGTATCCAGAATTATTTTTTTTAATTTAATCAAAATTTGAAATTTGTATATGAAGTTAGCTCAAATATTCAGAAAGAAATTTTCGAATAATTTTGCAATAGAATTAACAATTAAGGCTATTCTCTTTTTTTACCTGTAAAGAGACTAATCATGCACACTACTTTTAGAAATCACGATTAAAGATCAAAATTCTATGAGCTTTTAAAATAAATTGTAACAAAGGGAACCTGACCTGGAACCCCTCTGACAAGAGAATTTTATCAAAAACTAAAGGAAATTTAGAACTTTCATACTTAACAAACATCGGCATCGATTAAACTGAACGGTGGTCTTTTTTATTCGTAAATCTCTGATTTCATCACTCCTGTTTTTTAAAATAAAATTACATAGTTCTTAAGGATCAAAATTCTGATAAGAAATAATTCACCAATTTATTGGTAGCAAATGCAATAGCACCTTAGTGACTAAAAGATACATTTTAAAACTTGATACGGACTCTTAAGCACGACTGGGTAATGATTCGGTGCTACTGTGTATACATCTAGAGTACATGTACATAATGATACATATATACTATAAGTGACTTGAGTGAGTTACGGATTAAACTATGAAGAGAGAGGATGATATTAATTATGATTCTAAACTTCTTTCTCTAACTATATTGCTAGTATTTTTCTTATAAAAAATCAGGCATTTAAATTACAGTTACTCAGTTTCATCGACTAAATATAGACAGTTCTAAATATCTTTCTAAATTATGAAATTAAATGAAACATTGTTTTCTTTTCAGATTATAATGATAGTCATATCTGTCATGTAATTTCCGAACTATCATTATAATTACAATTTTACCATCAAAATGTTAAGGAGTGTTCCATTTAGAAAAATCTCACATCTGAACTCTGACTATTAGCTCTTAAGATGTGCAATATATATACATTACATTGTCAGTAATATATATATAAACTATACATACACTCATGGACAAAAAAATCACAGCACCAAGAAATAATTGCGGGATCGTAACAAAACCTGGCATGAAGGTACATGTCGGGGAGATATGAAAATGATTAGAAATGCAGAGTAATTGTGCATTACGTATAGCCGGTAGAGGACATTTAACGTCGTTCTCCGTGGAGTATAAAACAGGTAACCAAAGCTTGTTTGAGTGTGCTGAATCGTTTACAAAGAATTTAATCGTTTTCAATATAAGCAGCTGTCGCAGTTTGAGAGGGGGAGAATCATCGGCATGAAAGATGCTGGGTGATCTCTCAGCTAGGCGAGTAGCTTATCAATTAGGCCACTCTGATTGCGTTGTGAGGAGGTGTTGGGACCAGAGGATCCGATAGATGACATTTGCATGAAGACCAGGCTCAGGACGCCCTCTACAGACCAGTCGTCGAGAACACCACCACATCGTAAGAAATGCACGCGTACATCTAACTGCTTCATCGGCTGCCATCCAGGCACAGGCAGCACCTTCACCAGGGTCCCCTGTGTCTTCTCGAACCAAACGAAGGCGCCTGGCTGAAGGACATTTGGGATTGCGGCGCCCATTACATGTGCTGCCCTTGACGCCCACCCATCGACGCCTCCGTTTGGAGTGGTGCCGCGCACGAGGAAACTGGACTGCAGCGGAATGAAACCAGGTTGTCTTTAGCTAGGAATCCAGATTCAATTTCAGCAGTGATGACAATCATGTTCGTGTGTGGAGACCCCGAGGTGAACGCCTCAATTCTGCCTTTGCTTTTCAGCGACACGCCACTCCTACAGCTGGTATGATGGTATGGGGTGCCATTGCCTATAATACAAGGTCACCCCTAGTATTTATCCGTGGCACCACGACAGCCCAGCGGTATGTCCAGGACATCCTGCAACCACATGTGTTGCCACTCATACAACGGCTCCCAAGATCCATTTTTCAACAAGACAATGCAAGGGTGTCACAAGACTGTCTCCACACTGTTACTACCTTCCTTGGCCTGCCCGATCTCCAGATTTGTCTCCAATCGAGCTCCAATCATTTGGAACGGGGAGTTGGGCATCCCACGAGTTTGAACAAATTAGAGGCAAGATTACAGCAAATATGGAACGAAATGTCTCAAGACATCATACAGAACTTGTATGCCTCAATGCCCGATCGTATCGCATCGTGTATTCGCGTTATAGAAGGGGTTCAACAGGGTATTAAATTCTCTGTTCTTTTGCCTTTTTCTCTGAAATAAATTATCCTTTTTCTTTGATTTCCCAATCATTTACTTATATCAAAGTAGTCATTACGTATGTAAAATTTCGTTTCATTTTGACGACTCCTTCTTGGTGAGCTAATTTTTTTGTCCATAGTTATATATATTTTAATATATATATATATATATATATATATTATATATATATATATATATATATATATATATATATGGGGGTTAGAAAAGGCTTAATTTTTCAACATGGCTCTGTTTTTTTTCTATTATGTCGAAAATTTCTGCTGTACAGTGAAGGTGGTACCATAAAGCAGCTTAATCCTGATTCGCTGACCTAATTCAGTAACAGCTTTAGAAATCATAACAAGTCTCCATTTTAGTTCAAAGACTTTTTCTGTATCTTTTTCAATTGTTATGTTTCTTGGGATCCAATTTCTTTCTTCTTTGGCCCTGTAGGTTATAGAACTTTCTCACTTAATATTTTATTTTATTGTACTATATATATATTAAGCTATAAAAAATTTTTCTCAGAATTTCAAAACATACCTGTGCAGAAAGAATATTTTCTGGTGTATAGACGAAGGGGAAAATCAAAAAAAAAATTAATTTTTGCGTTGAGTACTGCAACAAGGGAATGAAGTTTAAGTATTTGAACTTTTTTATGGTAAGAAGTCAAAATAATTTTTGTTAAAGAAAGACAGGCGTTTCAATACTTTTTAACATTTATTGCAATGAGAGGACACATTCTAAACAGTTCCAAAAAAAATCAGGTGTATTTAACAACAGATTCCTTGTTATTTAATTTTTTTACAAAAAGAAAAAACGGTCAAAATGACAGTTTATGATAAAGAGAAAAATGGGAGAAAATTCAGATTGGACGTATTCGAGAATGTGAGGAAAAAACTGAGGTCATGAAATGTTGTGACGTGCATTGTACTCTGTTCAGAGTTCACTTATCAAGAATCATCTCTTTGGGTTATTTATACTGTAGAAAAATAATTTTATTTTGAGTCTAAAAATCATTTAACCAAAATTAAGTCTTTTTCCATCTTTTTGTTTCGAAAATTCAACCCTTTAGTGCCAATACTACATTTTAAAATTATCTTTTTAATTATTTTTCTTCTAATCATCACATCATAGAACGTCTTTTCCGATTCCGTTTAATAATATTTTTCTTTCTCCATATAACCCCGTTTCACACCAATATACGCGCCACATTTTCAATTACTAAAAAGTAAAGATTATTTATTTACAACTAAAACAAGAAACTTATAAGAATTTGAATGCACGAGATCCATTCACTAAAACATATCTTGCTATTTTTCCTGAGTAAAGCTAGATAAACACATGGTCCATTGCGTTTAAGTAGGCCATCCTTATGCGCATGCGTCAAGTTTTTCTTTCCTTTTATTTTGCAGAAGCTGTCAGAACTAATGCAGCATTTAATTGACTTGAGGGTTTGGAGGTGATTTAGGGATTTAATGATATAATTTAAAGTTCTAATAATTTAATCTAACGATTTACTTGTAGAATTTAATGATTTATCGATAACATCTGCTAATTTAATGTATTTTTAAAGCCTTATTAATTCAAAATTTCGTTCCGTGTATATTTATTCAACATTCTTGAATTATATTATTATTATTATTATAATGCCACTGAAGGTATAATTTTACTTTCATTTTATATATGCATGTATCTATTCAATTTTTTTTAATTCGAGTTCAGTTTCTTATTTTTGCGCCTCTCTTTTTTTACTTATATTATGCAATCCTAATGGACTATATCTACGAGTACTTGATCTTATATTTAATGTATACATTTCACTTTATCCCTTACGTTTTCATTTAACTCTTAATTGTTATCTTTTTCATCTTATTTGGGGTTTATATTTCATTTTAAGAAGCAGTTATTCAAAGTAGTCTGCCCGCTTGGATTATTATTACATTAATTCTATAGTACTTAAAGGTTGTTGGAACCACATAAAGCCAAAACTCTTTGGCACATAGAAAACCCCTAAATTTTATTCTATCATTGTGTCTGTAGTGAATGTATCTTACAGAATAATATCGCCGATGTTCGCACTGACAAACCCTCAGAAAAGCATTCGCCAAACCACAGTATTATTGCATAATTAGAGTAATTTTTTTATGCTATTTAACATCTATATGATTCTTTTATGGAAAAATATTAGGTTTGATCTTACTTTATTGTATACTCTTGTTTGGAAAATTGTTGGCCAACTGGGCAAATTATAATCACCATATAGAAAATATTCAAAGGAAAAAAAACTAGCTCTATCTTTCTTTGTGTATTTGTGTGCTCATTTTTTATTTCTCACTCATCAGCTGTCTGTTGATGGGTAGACAGTTTACAGTTATGAAAAAAATTTGATAATTCGAAGGTAGAAAATGACTAGCAATGAAGTTCCGGGGAAATAAATGAATTAGAAAAGTGACCAGTTTTTATTCTAGAGAATACTTCACACAGAACGTGGCAGTAATAGTAATTTTTGGGACAGTTAAAAGTAAATTTTGAAATTTATCTGTGGACAGAGAAGAATACTTTTATATATATACATATATATAAATAAAAAAAATTGTAAGAGCAAGCACGGATGCATTGGATCATCTATATTCAATTACAAAAGTCCTTCTTAACAGTATGCGCGTGCTCACATGTGCGTTAATAACATAAGATACTCTTGACACCTGAATGTTGTAACTTGGTTCATCAACAAAATCATGTTTTCAAAAAAAAAAAGTAATATAATTTTTTAAAGTCAATTCCTACTTCGTTAGAAACACTTACTGGCGCCATCTGTTGCAGCCAATTGTTACTTCGACAGAAAAAATTTAAAATTAAAAAGTAAAATTTAATTAATGAATTAATATTTGAAAAAATTGTATTAACAGTATGTGTCATCCACTACAAGTTTAAAAAATGCATTTGAACTCGAATGGATGAATAGAAAGTATGTTATTAACGATAAAAATTTGAACAAGATATATATATATATGTATAGGGTAGGAGTAAACTAATAGTAAAAATTGAAAAAAAATACTGCAATCATATTTAATAATTTTCATTCGATTCTTTAAAGAATAGATTGGACCGTGTTTTGTTATTTTCTTTTACGATATCTTCGTTATATTTTCATTGAATTATCATTACTTTATAACTGCAGTAGCAATGTCATAATTTTTTTTAAATGTTACCAAAAATGGCCGACTCTTATGAGTTTGTCTTTTCGATCGGTCACGCAGGTTGCCCGTCGTCGTATATCAGTCACCCAACTCCTTAGTTGTAGGTGTGTACACGAAACAGTCAGCGAGTATGTAAAATTGTCCCGTATCTTGTGACACGCAAATAATAATCCATTCCGCCGGCCAATCATAGTCGGGAAACCTGTGCTCCAATTATAATTACTGCCATTTTTTATGCTATCGCGGATTGGTGGAGGTTTTTATTTCGGGGCACCAGCTTTTTATTCTTTCGCTGCTTGTAGGAAGCACTCAATATGTCATTAATCACGTATTTTTAGATAGAAAAATACTTTTATTCAAAAAATTTGACGCCATGTAGTTTAATTATGCGTTTTATGATAAAGGGGGACAGGGGTGCTCCCAGAGTTCAATTAAGGGAGGCCGGCAAAATGCAATGCGCACTGCACGCGCTGTTGCAGTTTTGGAATCGCAGTAATGAGGTATCTTGCAGGCTTGATTTTTATTTTAATGCCTCCAAGTAATTAGTTCGTGTTCGTTTTCAACAAAAGTTTACAATTACTTTCGAGTGAACACGGGTTCGTTTTTTTTTCATCATTATTGGTGGCAGCAAAAGATTTTGTATTTACGTTTTTGAGGCCTTGATGGACGGTAAATTAACCTCAAAATAACAATGTAAGTAAATAATAAACAACCAATTATATAAACGATAGAAGGGCAATATATTTCTGTGCATCGTATAACTCAATTTTAATGAGGTTTTATGTATTTTTTAAACTTCAGGGTTTTTTTTATTTTAGGATGTTTTTTGCTCGATAATAAACTCAGATTCCAAACTCACAGAATAATGGAGTTATAGTTCAATGCTGAAAACTGAATAAAGTAGTTTAAAATTTCTACATTGAAATCAGCTGCTACGAAAAATTCCCTCAACAAGTGGTTTATATTATTCAGTTCTGTCTTTCAAAAAATATAAGAATAAGGGTACCCGGTACCCTGTGCACAATTTTTTTATTTATACATTCATAAGAAAATTTTTACATATACCCGGTTTGAACACACATAAAACATACACTTCAGGGGAAAAAAACACCATTTTTAAAAATGCAATTATTTTTAATTTTTAAAAAAAATTATTTCAACGTTTTAAAGTTTCTGTTACTTCTACAAATTTTTGTATTTTTGAACAATTGTTTTGGATAATATTCTTAGAAGTGTTCCCCACAATTGTGTGCTTGGGATTGGTATTAAGAGGGGTACTTATATTTTTACAACTTTTTTCGTGTAGAACACCACAGAAAAAAGATTTAAAAAAAGAACAGCTGTATCTAACTTTGAGGAATTTTTAAAAAATAACTATTCACATAAATTTTTATTTTATACACAGAATCCTCGAACATATTAAACAAAATTACCAGAGAAAACTCTTCAAAACTTTACATTGAATATAAAAATAAGGCCTTAACATTTTAAATGCACTATTATGGTGAAAAATAAAAACTTGAGCAAAAGCCATTTAAAGTTTTAAAGATCAGCAAAATAGATAAAAAGCCACGCGTTTTAGTTTCAGTTTTCGCTTCGACGTACTGTTAAAAAAATTAAATAGCTGGCTAAATAATGTAGGTAAAGCTTCGAAATTTTGTACATTCATCGAAAAATTCGCTATATTTAAAACCAGGTTATAAAAAAATTCTACTATTTTGCTCATTTTTAGGGTATTGTGTCTTCTTAATAGCATTTCTTCGTAGAGGAAATCAATTTTTTAAAATGGTATATGAAAAAAACCTCTCAAAATTTAATGCCTGTGAGTTAGTATACCTGTTTACTTGTAATTTCGATAGTAACTCAAATATATATTTTAAATTTTAGAGAATAAAATCGTTTAAAGGTTTTGATAATTAATTACAAAAAATAAACTTCTTTCACTTTATAAACATCATTGTGATCCCGACTAAGTGTTTTGTAGGACAATATAAGACAAGTGTTTCTCAAACTGTGGGCCCCCTAGGGGGCGTGATAACCCTACAAGGTGGGCGCGAGTAGTCGAAACCAAAAGATTATTTTAAAAAATTATTAATCTACTGAAAGGAAGCAAAACAAAATACATTCTGACATAATAAAAAATAAAACACACATTTACACTGATATAGTATATTTATAATTGTATCAGTTCTGCACAATGTGTTTCGAAATTAATTTAACAGTACGAAGTTAAGAATGAGTTTTATAATTACCAGTGACCCTATGGGCATATCATAAAATTAAATACAAATATTAATACTTATCTTGACAATTTGTACGGTTTATAATTACAGTCGCATTGTGTATACGACGTCAAAGTATATTATTTTTGAGTTCAATACATTTTTATTGCATGAAGTTGGGCGCGATGAAAATTATGATTGAAAATTGGGTTGCAAGTATAGAAAGTTTGAGAAGCACTGATATAAGTTATCTCTTATTTTTATATGGTTGTATAATTAATTTTAGAACATCTTTCTGGGTTTAAAAAACAGTGTATTTATAGATTGGCTTTCGTCTAATTCAAAAATATTTCGAATGAGTACAATATTTTTGTTCTCTAAAACATTGCTCGCCAACCTGAAGAATTTCATGGATTCAATGTATAATTTTACATTTGGTGGACCTCTAATATGATTGACCACTATATGCGGACCAGTATAACTACATTATTACTTGTTTTACGTTTCGGCCGCGGTAGCCGAGTGGTATAGGTATCGGATCGTGGCTTGCCTTGTCACGAGTTCGAGCCCAGTACCACTAAAGACCCGCCGTGTAGGGCAGCGATGCACGTTAAATCTGTCGAGAGCTGAAACGTCCTCCCGTTGGTGTGGTGTGGAAGTTAGGAGAGGTGGTGCCAGCTCAGGTGTCGTCCACGTCACTTGACCATGGTTCAAAATTACGTGGTCCGTCGCCAAAAGCCCTCGTGTAGCTGAACAGTGCGACGTTAATATTCAATCAATCAATCAATCAAGTTTTACGTTTCTATTCAATATCACTTCCCCTTTCATTATGCACCTAAAATTTAAGTTAAATTTTCGTCCATATTCCATATGATACTCATCTGTTTTTCAATATTCATTAATATATCGGCTTTGAATATATTTATATCTTCTTTATATAAAAGACATTTTGTAATAATATACCTTTCTAATTCTCTGTTAGAGGACTAACAGTAGTTACGCATCACTGGAGAACATCATTAATACAAGTCACCACTGTACGTAGGTGACAATAACTTACAAAGGAAAGCCATCATTAATTGAAGAAGCGAATTTGGCGCTGTCGTGTTCAACATGTCTGTCGACGTCTATTTCCAGCAGCGGCGATTGGCGAGAATAAAGAAACGCCATGGCGACCTGAAAATATGTAGATATCATTTACATATTGCGTTTTATTGGCAGACTCTGACGATATCAGATTATCGAGGCTGTCTCATGCCAGCCGTGCCTATTGATTCCCATACCATCTGCACTTAGCGGGCGACAAAAATTAACAGCTTCTTCTTCCAACTCCGATACGCCGACTTTTCGCCGAATTGGATACGGAAAACAGATTATCGATAGATTGGATTAATGGATTTCTGGATAAAGTACCGGAAATTCTTCCTGAAACTTCCAAAAGTCGCGGTATTATAAATTAAATTGAACACCGAGCGCTTGTAGATGAGACTCATTTGTGTGGCTGGAATTAACTAGAGTATATTAAATCAATGAACTAAGTGATTTGTAGGATCGGGAAACATTTATTGTGTATCTGTAATAAGCTCGCGAGGAAAAATTGTATTTTGTTCTGATTTAATTATGATAGTTTGAGGAAGAGAATATATAATATATAATGGTGTGTGTATATATATATATATTATATTATGGAAATCGATTTTTTGAATTTCCTTTGTAATTTAATCAAATTTTTCTCGTGCTTCCTAATTACGATTGTAAAGGGGAAATACAGTGAAAATAATTTAAAACGAAACTCAATGGACTGAAATACCTTTTCGTGTTAAAAAAGAATTCCGTGTTAAAATAAATTGGAAAAAAAGAAAAAATATATATGTTTAACACAACTAAATTTATTAGAGTACATTTTATTTACATTCAAGAACATCTAATAAACTGATGGAAAAATCTTCATTTGCTTCGATTGCTAGTAAATATTTTCGAAACAATTGCTTTCTATATAAAATTTTCATGTTTTGTATAATTCCTTGATCACAAGGCTTCAAGACACTTAGGGAATTCGAAGGCAAAAAGATAAGCTTTATTACTTTCATTACAACGTTGGGGTGAGCTGAACAATTATCAATTATCATTGTAACCTTGCGCTTTTCTCGTAAGAATCACTCATCTTACTTTACGATCCGAATCTCGAAGTCAACTGATGAAAGATGAGATCTTTTCGTGTGGCGTTTGTAGGGTGGAGAGTGAAAGTAGCTTAAATAAATAAAATTGGCTCGTATCACAAGATATTCCGATGATATTTCGAAGTTAAGTTAGCCTCCCTTCTACGAAACGTGCGAAACCACCTCTCTTCATTTCACACATCCCCTCTTAAATCTCGCCTACGCGACTGGTGTTTCCCGCATTTTGTTCATTCTAAAAGAAATCATTTCGTGTTAAGCAATTTTCGTTTCACGTTAAAAGAAAAAATGCATGAAAATACATAGTAGTTTGTCTGGAACCGTTGCTTTACTTCGTGTTAACCGATATTTCGTATTAAGTGTTTTCGCGTTAAACGTATGGATGATGTTTGATAAACATAAATTTAATTTAAAAAATCAGAATTTTCTCTTAACTATATGTTTTTGAAAACATCTATTCGTACAGTACAGGAGTGGGTAAATAGTGACCCGCTGGCCAAAGAATTAGACCAGACAGGTTACATTTGTCTTATTAAACCGATTCTAAAATTAGATGTGCTTACAGCGGTAGATGATATGAAATTAGCACAATAAATAATTGAATAAAACAGTAACTATATATTATTTAACTTACATTTATTGATTTTTATATAATACTATTTATACCAGGGATCGGCAACATTTTAGCTGTGGAGTGCAGAACCCATCTACCCATATGATTCAGCGTGCCGGCAGTGACATATTTTTGAAGCAATTCGATTAACGCTCAAATGCATGCAGAGTTAGAGAATAGAGGTCAATAATATAGATTTACAGTTTTATTACGTATTAATTTTGCATCATTTAAAGGTAGTTCTTAACATAAAAATAAACAGCATAAACTATAACTATTTCTTCAACAAAAATGGAAAATAATTAAAGTTGCACATATATTATGTTTTTTTAAACATATTTGTTAAAATAAGAAACAAACAACATAAAATAAAAGTATTTCCTTCATTAGAGTTAAATAAAAGGAGAAATAAAAATTTTAATGTGAATCTAGTGCTTGCACCTCACTACTATCGCAGAATCAGGGGTGTAATTTGTGACTTCATATTTGACACGATTCGAAGCATTTAGCTGTTAAGCAATTTCTTTGCGTACTGGAAATGTTTCTCATGTGAGTATAGATTTTTTTTTACTTGGATGTGTGTAGAACCAAGAGTGGAAAGCAGAGTAAATGCAATTTTCTCGCTTCAAACAATTAAATCTCTTCAGTAGTGGCATTCCATAATTTACAAAAAATAGCTGTATATTTATCTTTAAAGTTATTTTTCGGACTTTTTCGTAATTCCGTAAATGTCCGTAGTTTTAAAGATGTTTGTCAAATAAGGCCCATTACAAATTTAATAACTTCCATCTATTCAAAAATTAATAAATGTATAGAGTAGTGTAGAATGTCACCAAGAATTATCCTCCTCAAACCCGAGACAAAAATAAAAGCTTGATATTTTGTAAAAGGTACTTAAATAATTGTTTTGATCCCTATGAAGTAAAAAAGTGCAATAGAAAAATGTATTTTTAATATATAGAAGCTAGGGGGGATATATCACGTGTGATACATCAGACACTACAATCAGATTTTTTTAAAGCATTAAGCAAGATTGAAGTAATTAATTCAATCTTAGTTTTTATTCACACAATTCATAAATTCAACTTAAAATTAAGTTTTATTAAAGTTTTAGGTACATATTATATTAACATTATTATTTATTATTTTTTTTATTTTCGTGAAATGTCTTGAATGTCTCTCTAGTACTTGTAAAGCACAGAAAACCCTTGCAGTCTGTACATTGTACAGTTGTAAGGCCAAGCACTTCTCATTCCTGCACCTACTTCGATGATTCCCATCCCGAACCATTTTCAGGCATGTGCCTAGCTTCATTGGTATGAGCTGCTTGATGTGGAATGCAAGTCGTTTTGGAGGGGGCTCATTATTTTCATCTTCAGCTAGCGAAGGAGTGGGAGATAGCTTCTTCAGTGAGCCGTGTATGAGTGTATTTGCTATACTGAGTCTAAATGCAAAATAGTACAGATAGTCCTTCTTAGATTCCCCTAATTCTGTCATATTATTTCTTCTGTACGTATTTCCTATTGAGAGTTGGAGCAGAAAAGTCAAAAGTTACATCCTGATCTTCACCATCATTATCCATCTCACTTCCATTATCACCTTGATAATCATCTTCATCTGACAGTGAACTCAAATCAGAACCATCGCGATTCATCAGCTCTCATCTGATTAAAATATATCACTGATAAAAAAATATTAAATAAAAAATTATCGGGAAAAATGGGTAAAAATTGCAAGCAAAACACCTCAACTAAAGATTTTAGTTCAATAAATACTTCTATCAATCTTCAAATCCTCCCAAAATATAACCAAAAATTAAAACAAAATTGACTTAAAAGTATGTTCATAAGTGACTGGGCCCAATTGTATCACATGTGATACAAACAAATTTAACAAGTCATATGCTTTAATATTTCAGTAAAAATTTCTCTTTTTGCTGGTAACTAGTAAAAAGTACATATACAAAGAAAAAGCATATTTTAAAAATAGCTTAATATTTGTATGTAAACAAGAAAAAAATATTTACTTAGACGACGTGCAAATATCTTGTTTTGATTCTGAGACGCTACTAGAAATCGCTATCATAGACAGATCCTGCCACTTGTTGACTAAACGAGGAAATTATATGAGGTATTTCACTTTGTATCTCATGTGATACAACCGGTTCCAAATTTGTTTTTGCAATTCAGCCTTCACAAAAAATTATGAAACTTTTTAATCACATGTGATACAAGGGGACCGAGGAGGTTATACCGTGAGACGTTGGTTGCCGACCCCTGATTTATACCTTTTCTGAAATGTAAACTAATGAATGCAATCATTTTGAACCCCCCTCCGGTACCCTCTGTTTCCAAAAGGTGGCCCTCTAGCCAAAACACAATTGTAGATATTTCTTGTATTTTCTCTTTTAATGCTTTTCAAACTACATTTTTAAAAACATTTTGATATATATTTTAAATACCAACCAAAAAAATACCAATACCAAAATACCATTTTTTTACCAACTTGTAACTTTAATGAATGAACGTTATTGCAATTTATTGCTTATACGAGTAGAAACATTATCTGGGGGGATACTGATTATATATTTTAGCGGGTTTTCTCGCGCACCTTTCCTTTAACTAACCCCTGCGGCTTATGACATTGTTACGAGGACCTTACCTTGTGAAGAAAGCGTGATATAAGAGTATGTATAAATATATTTTTTTTATTTCTAATGGGTTGCGGATTGTTTTACCATTGAAGACCTAGTACATTCCCGGAAGCTGGTACCTCTTTTTAGTGCGCCACTATATAGGTGGATACTAATCGCTGCAGGTAATTTTGATGCCCAGTTTCCTCTCTAGAGGGAGGAACCTGTGCTTTAGTGATGTGGATCTGTACTAGGATTTAAT
This sequence comes from Trichonephila inaurata madagascariensis, assembly GCA_019973955.1. NCBI lineage: Eukaryota > Metazoa > Arthropoda > Arachnida > Araneae > Nephilidae > Trichonephila > Trichonephila inaurata. The sequence continues at coordinate 26,894 of BMAV01010542.1, read as the reverse complement.
TTTGCCTAGAGCACCCAAGCCAAACAGACACTCTGGGGACCTATTACATGCCGTATAATCATACGACATGGCCGCTGTCGATTTTCAAGAAAATCCGCCGACTTGGGCTGGCGTTGAACCCCCAATCTTGGGTACAAAAGGCCAGCGACAAACCAACCACGCCACTCAGCCGGCGTATGTATAAATATAACCATTACTATATGACCTATAATGGAGTGAAAAGGAGAGTGGATGACCAGTATGGTGTTAATCGATATTAGAAAAGTAGTATGTGACAGTTCTAAAACTATTAAGAGTATATGAATGAGATAGCTGGTAAACGACTCTACATAACGTCCTGAGTGAATCCCTTGTAAGATATTAATGATGCACGTGTAAGTTCTGAGGGGACAAGATAACAAGATAAATAATATTATTATAATATGTAATTAGTCGGGAATCGGTTAAGAAAACCGCTTTAGGCGTGTAATTATTTTTGATATCTTGTTCGTGCTTAATAAATTATAATTAAAACTACTGATGTGTCTATTGTTATTATGGATACAATGATGCAACACAATCCTCTTCTGTCACAAAATTAAATTTTTAAGAAAAATTTTTTTACCTCTTTATTTAATTTATAATTTTGAGTTTTTATTATCATTATTATTACAAGAGAGAATTTTGATGCATCTATCACTAGAAATGTGGCAGGATTACCAGAATTATTTTTAAGCGCTATGTCTCTTTCAAAACAAATCATCCAAACCATTGAAAAGATTTTATTAGATATTCACAAGAGATATTAGATTAATATCTTGTGGTATTACCAGAAAGATGTGTAGGATATCCAGTGAGCATATATCATGCGGATGATCAGAGGAAATAAGGCTTAAGCGATGGGACTGCAATTTTTTGTTTTACTTCGATTGATATATTTTATTTTTATGTGAAATTTTTCAAATTTCAACCAAAGAAATTTTGTTTCCATAATAAATTCTCCTTTTGCATACAAAAAAGTTTAAATTAGTTTTTAATTTTAGATTTAAATTTAGAGAAAATCAGCAACATTTAGTATTGCAAATACTTAAAGCTGTCACTTGCGATTAGAATTTTTTTTTTTCAAACTATTATTTAATTTTCATAAATCTATATTCAAATCGTGTATATATTTAAATGTATTTAAATTGCAAATGCAGTATACTGAAGAGCAATAGCAATTATTTATTGATATACAATCGTTATTAACGTTATTTGTAACATTATATAATTTAAAGACAGTATTAGATGGAATGTAACATTCTAAGAATTATAGGTAATGTTTTCTACAAGTAAAACGATATGCGGGAAAAAAAGAAAAAAACTTTAAAAAATCAAAATTATTCATTAGCGTGTAGGAATCTGCAACGCTTAGATAAAATTTTGTTGAAAGCTCCTGATATTAATTTTATAAAAACTACAAATAAATTATTTTTCTAATCATATCATAACCCCCCAAGGGAGCTATTACTTTACTCAATTCATCAGTTTATTCACTTCAGTTTTGCCACAATTCACACCTGCTTTCACCATATGTGAACTAATTTAAAAATATATTATACCAATGGAAACACACTTCTTCATAATGTCTTATTCGATTGTGTGAAGCATTTTTTAATGGTATAGATCTTTGGTTGCTAAATTTTGTGATTTGCAAAACTGTACATGAAACAATGGAATATGTTGTGTTTCAAAGTCATAAATTGGAGTGGCAACTCAATTGCCAACTTCGTTATATGGTCATCATTTTTTTTTAAAATTTTGTTTTTGCCCACAATTAGCACGAATTTATAAATATTATTTTACTGTCCACTTCATTTATCATTTTTTTATGTGTTTTTCTAATATTAAGTCTATTAAAAGTCCAAGTTAAAAACTCGATTATGGTTTTGATACCGCACTAGCTATTCTAACCAACAACCAGTTTAACTTACAATGAGCTACTGATTTGAACAGAAATTTATCAAGCACTACACGAGTAGGGCCTTGTAATTAATTATGAACCATAGTTAAAAAGGGAGGACTATATAACCCATTCTGGTACATAACACTTTAAACCTCCATGTTAAACAAGCTTTGATTGGGATTACGAAATTATTACTTATTGTTGATTGCCTATTAACATTCAACTTAGAAGAAATGCAAGAGCTATTAAAGCGACATATTTCGTGATTTTCAGTTTTGAATGAGGGAGAAATAACGAGCATGAAATCTGTGCTAGCACCCCATTTGGCATAATTTCCACACCACACTAATATAAGAATTTCAAGTCCTTGCAGTAACATACTGTAAATTATGATCTTAAGTATATACCAACAGTTTCAATTTTTTTCTGTTTATTCTATCTCAAACAATCGAGAAATCTTGGCTTCCTGTAAAATGTACTCAATAATAATGATACATAAATGTGTACCTATATATGTGCGTCATGTAGACATGAAATATTTTTGCCAAATAATTTGCTTTTTTGAAGTCAGGAATTTGATGAGTAAAATAGGTTTTTAAAATGTTTTATCTGTAAAATCGTTTTCTTCAAGCTTTCAAAAGCTTTGGCCTCTAGTTCCTGAAGAAAAAATCACTCAATTTGGATCCAGGTTTTTCTCAAGTGAAGGTAAAGTTCGCTCTGCATATTTATGTGAGCTTTCTTTTTCCAATATGAAATATATTAAAAATTAACTACAGAAACAGACTCGCATTGATTTGGACAACTGTATTCGAATGGTAGCCACTACATAGTCTTCCAACATTAAAAAACTTGTTGACAAAATAAGCGTTCTATCCTTCTCATTAAAGTCAATAAGTCTGATAGGGAAAAACATTATTACATTTGTTATTTATTACTAACTACACTTCAATTCTTTCTTACGTACAATTAATTCTATTTCAGTTTCTTTTTGTTATATACAGTTTAATTAAAATTGATTTTCTATTTAGTAGAAATGTATGTCTATAGCAATTAGAAAATGCGAGATCTTTTAAAAGTGTGTTAGTAGCTCTTATAGTTGGTAGTTCTCAGTGTAGTATTTAAAAATTGTACTGTATCTCTCTCAGATGCTTCATAAGTTTGGTGACTACTGATTTAGATGAAGAAAAAAAAATTGTTAGATTTTTAGGCCTTAGATAAATTGTGATGACGAAACTTCGAGAGGAAGTTTGTTAGATTTTGTGTTTATTTAAAATAAAAAATTATTGGGAGTTATATTTTCATTTTTACTGTTGTGTCACATCTTGTATTTAACTTCTAAAATATTAACGGTTATTTTTAAATTCAATTTCTGTCTGCTTTTGCAACCTTATAACATCACCATTTTATAAACTGTAACATTTATTTTGTAACCAGTATATGACTAGGGAACAATTTTAAGTATCTGTGTAAATTATAAGTTTCGACTATAAGCAAAAAAAAAAAAAATGTATGTTTTATATGTGTATTTTAAGGTATCTGATTACTTGTGACATTTTGTTTATTTATTTATTATTATTATTTTTTTAATTGGAGGTATGAGGATTTTTTGTGGTTTTTAGATTCATTTAGAACATTTTAAGAAAAATATGCTAAAATCAAGAAGAGAAAAAGAAATTATTATTACTAAAATGGGGAAAAAATTACAAAAAATTACATGAACGGGACCCATTCTGTACAAAAAGTTTCTGAACAAATTTTCAATTTTTCAATTTTGATATGTTGCTTTGCTATTCAATTTTGAAATGACCTACAAGATATAAGAGATATTTTACTTTTTACAAAAACTAGAGCATTTTATCTTAGTTATTATATAAAATTGCTTAAAAAAGCAGTGATTATATTCACACAAGGGACTGTAAATTTTGTAACAAAACAGTGATTGATAAACTTGAAGGTTAAAACCCTTATACTGTTATACAGAACATACACAAAAAATTTCAATTAATTATTTTCAAAATTTTTGAGCAATCACTGTCTCCGTTTGAACATTTTCAAAAAAGCACATTTCGAGTAAAAACGCGTTTGAAAGTATGCCATCTTGCTTAAAGTAGTTGCATCTGCCTTTATACTAAAACACTAGGTTTTTGTTTTAGAGAATGGAAAATAATAAACTTGATATTTTTATAAAGCTAATAAGACGGCCTATAAAATAAAATCATAAAAAAAAATTTGTCAATTTATGGCGAAATTCACAATATTAGGGTAGTCGGATACATTAAAAGAGTATCGCTTTTTAAAGGTTAGTGTAACCTGCACACTACAGAATAAAGAGTTTATATTCATATCCGCCCATTTCAGTCGTAAAAAAAAAGGTAAATAATTGCTACTCTTCTATTTTTTATCGTTATTGGCTTTGTTATTCCCAGTAAAGGATTTGCAGCACCAGAATGAGAAGAGGTTTATCACAGAAATCTAAAAGAGAATAGAACAATACCCACACGGCAGCCAGCCAACAAATCAGACGGTAGAGACAGAATCCCAAAAACAATATCAAAGAGCTCGTTTGCCGAATCGATGAATCATTCCGCATATAATTGCAGAGTTTTCACGCTATTTGATCCTCACGGATCTCCCCTCCCACCACACTTCAGAACCGTCTTCGAAAAACACAACCTTGAAAAATCATTCTTCTTTCTTTCTCCATCCCCCTGCAACACAAATCATACACATTCTTTTTTTTTTTTTTTTTAATTTTTATTTTTCATTAATCACCCTTCAAGACAGCTGCGAAAAAGGAATGATTCTTATAACGATCTACTAACAAACATACCTCATCTTTTTTCGAATTTTTTTTTTTATTGGGCTGGCTGAATTTCCAGTTGGAACCGATCACGTTTTCGACACGCCTCGCTGCAACCACAAAAACCGGACAGAGAAGAGGAGAGAGTGCGTGTGTGTGTGTGTAATAATCATTAATACGAAAAATCTATCAATAAAAAAAATAATAATAATAAAGTATAGCGGCCTGAAGTTTTTATCTCTGGCATATCCAAGAACAAAAGGAATTATGTTGGTTTCACACCTCCCCGAGATAAGATCTCACACCTAACAACGGGCGACAAAGCGCGTGCATTTAAAAACCGCATATTATCAGCATATCATTACGCGTAGCAAATTAGTTTACGTATAACTGCTTTATTAATCTAAATTATGATTGGGTGCCCCAAATGGTTGGAGAGATAACAAAATGGAAAAGGGTCTTTGAACTGAGAAATGTTAACTAACCGGCGCTGAATAGGTGATGTATTATGCTGATAAAATGCAGAGATATGCTTCGGAATTGAAATTTTACCTGGCGCTATCAATTTGCTGGACTCGGGCGGATGATAAATTTAGGAAATAGGAAATATTCTTCTTTTAGACTCTGGTCGTTTTTAATTGGTTTTAAAATATCTATTTTGCTTGTGCCACATAAAATATTGACAACATGATACAAAGATCTGTTTAATAGGCTGAATTCATGACGGCCACGTGATAAATCTAATCACGCGTTCTTCACTGAATTCAAAATTGACCTCAAACTTGTACTTCTTGATCTACTTGTAAAACTTAGATACAATTTCAAATTCGATAATTTCCTTAAGATGCTCAAGTATTAAGATTATTTTAAAAGATTTTCAAATTTTTTTTTAAAAAATTATTTTTAAGACCAAATGCCTTTGTTTACCTAAGTGCGTTATTATTGTTGACAAATGATTACGTTTTAGAAGAAAGTTTCTGCAAAAAGCGAAAGTTGGCATCAGCAAAACGCACGAACTGATTGGCTGGAAACATTTTATTACATTTATCATGTGACCATGACGTCACATTAAGTTATGGACTGATTGACTAGAAACACTGCATTTCTCATGTGACTTAGTCGTCATGTAAATTTAGGCCATTGTATTATGATGACATCTATACGAAACTACGTTATGTTTATTCAGAAATGGTTGCTTTAAAACATTCAAAACATTTCTACGAATAAAAAGCGCATCTAGAGACTTATTTTAAAGAGATAATGTATTTTTACAGCTCATATATACCAGATAACATCAAAACTAGATGTAAGTCATCAATCCATTTGGGATGATTGCGAAGCCAACAAACAGGACAACAATCCATACCTGATTTATACAGTGGAACAGAACTACATATGTAAAAGTTTTTTTTTTAATTTACTGAAAAAAAAATTTGCAAAAGTACATAGGTAGCGTATAAGTATTATATTAAAAGAAAAAAAATTATCAATACCAAAAGTAATGTCTTTTATTTGGGAAAAAAATAGTAGCAGAGGATTTGCTGCTACTAAAAGGATTATAATATGGGATACAGAAAAACAATTTCCTTTTCACAAACTATACTTAATGAAGAAAAATTATATAAATATTTATATAAAAATAAAATAAATCATTTACTGCAATAGCATTAGAAGCCGTAGAAAAAGTTTTTAAGATAGTTAGTTATAAGTGACCATAATAATTTCGTTTCATTACTCAGATAATTGCAATTTTCAATTCTAAATTTATACTTTTAGGTTTTTATTTAAGGCTAATTTTTTTGTATTATAGTAAAATGAGAAATAATTCTCATTTTAATAATAATAACAAATAATTCTTTAATAGTAAAATTAAATTTTCAAACACAAAAGAATCAAATATTCAAAAGAATAAAAAAATCCGTAATATTCCATTGTGAAATATACATAGCATTTACAGAATGTGATTCTAATAAACATTAATGATAGATAGAACTTTTAAAAATCATAAATTCAAAGAATATACTTCGTGTGTGTCATTGTTGATGTATATTGATGAGATTCGGGATCACGGTATACTCTTCAATGAAAGGAGTGAAAAAATTCCTAATTTCGACTCGTGATATATTCTGACAAGCATTCATCAATTATGTCTTCAGGTCGGTGACATTTTGAGGTAATAGAATCTAGTAGCTTATCTGTCCTATAAATGTTCGAATGGAGAAATTTTTGATGAACTTGTTGGCAAAAGAATACTATCATAGCTCAGAGGTACTACAAAGATTTATTAATTGTATGGGGCTGGACATGGTTGGAAAAAGGTGATGTTACATAAAGGGTAATGCAACTTGCTGCAAGATGTCATCAATGTATCGTTGAGCTGTTATAGTTACACTCTAAATAACTAAAAACGACCTGATATCGTAAGCCCTCATACTAAGGGTAATGGCTGTACCTCTGTGAAATACAGAAGGTCATTCACACTTTATGGAAACGATTTTAATAGTTAATTTTTATCAATAAATACCGTATTTTCTTATGAAAATTTGCTTCTATCTGATAGCCATAATTCTCTAGCTCGAATTTCTCATGAAAGTAAACTTTTTCTTAGTACTGCCATGCAAATTTCACTCCATTCCTCTTAAGCCGTTTTCCAAAGTCAGATCAGTGTTCTTGGATGCTGTATTCCTAAGTCTCGTTTTAATAAAGCGAAAGCACAAAAGTCCATTGCAGAAGCTTAGGGTGGTTTTACACGTATTTTATCAAATGGAATATACACTTTATTCCTGTTTGTGATTCTTTCTTTGCTAAATAAGCAGCAGTTGACTTAGACGAGTTACTAGAGGCTTTGTCTGTAAGAAGTTCAACTTTATCAATGTCTTTTCTATATAAAGATGGAATTTCTTCTTCAAAAATTGGTTCTAACATATTCTGCTGATAGTAGAATGAATTAGTTTTGGCTTTACTTCAGACTTTTTTTATTTTTAATTTGACGTTGTTAGAAAATCCTGCAACTATCATGAATCCCTTTCTGAATTTTACTGTACATTGACGAAGCCATTTCGTACAGTCTTTCCTGTCAGTTATGCAACTGAAAATTGATCTTATTTTACTACAGTCACTTAAATATGCCCATACCTCATCGAGTGTTACCACAAATTTCCATTTTTCAGCAGCTTGGTGTTTTTTTACAGCATAATTTTCTACACTTTGCTTTTCTTTCAGCAATTTGTTTTAAAAAAAGGAGCTGAACTTTTAGGTTTATACATCAGTTTTAATTTCAAATACTTATGAATAGTTTTAATTTCAGTTTCAGACGACATTCCTAGTTTCGATGCAATGAATCTTTGAGTCATCGGATTTCCTTTTAGGATCAGATACTTCACTTTCTTGATAGTTGCCTGCGTTTGAACAATCTTAGGATGAAATTTCGTGAACATGTTTTCATATTTACTTTCAGCGCGCTTTTTCCCTTTCAAATTTAATATATTATAAATAAATTTGATTGAAATCCAACAACTGAGATTTTTACACCACTTTTTAATTTGTTGATATGAATATTTCTCCTTGGAAAGCCTAATTGCGTAACCTTCGTAATCATTTTTAGGAGCCATTTTTAAAACAAATCTTTTATTTTACATTCCGATCAAAAGAAAACCTAAGCAAACAATTATTCTGAAGTTGCCAATGTTTTATGTCAAAATGCAAACGAGAAAATGAATCACAAAATTGTTTCCATAAAGTTTGAACGACCTTCTGTATAGACTGCTTGCAACCACACAGGCACCGGTTGTACACATACGAATTCAAAAATCGTCTAGTCCAGAACTGAAACGTGATGACTTTGCAATCACAAAATGCTCATCGGCAACACGTCGACTCAACAGATGTTGGGCTGTTAAGGTATCCGACTACGTTCGGAACCGTGATTTTAAAAGCGCTCTAAATGGATAATTTTCATGATATTTAGTGTCACTTAGATTAGAATACATGTATAAAATTGCTTTACGGATATTATGACAAAAAAAATAATAATTTGGCAAAAAATTAACCTTTTTTCAAAACGTCCTCTTTACAAAAAATGCTTCTATAATAATAGTATTTTGCTTATATAAAGTAAAGACTTCTCCAGAGAGTCTGAACTAGGACTTTTGAAAAATTCACATTATTTTCAGAGTTACCACCAATTGAAATAATTATCGGCGTTTTTTTCTTAAATTATTTTCTCCCTCTGTTGTAGTAAAATATGGATAAATCCACGTCTAAGTTATATATTTCAAAAATTTTAGTTCAGCCTCTGTACAGAGGTCTGAGCTGTATACAGGAAAAATATTATTATAATAGAAGCATTTTTCCATAAAAGGAGACTGTTTTGAAAATGGGTCATTCTATGTTCATTTTTTGTCAAAATATTGTACTTAAATAATTTTTAATTGAAAAAGTATTCTTAAAACAATTTTATATACGTTTTCTAATCTTAGTGACGCTAAATATCATAAATATCATCCATTTATACGCTTTTGCAAAATCGCGGTTCCGAATGTAATCGCATACCTTAAATGTAAATGTTGCAGGAAAATGAAGAAATTCGGGCTTTCATCAAATCCTTAAGGGAGATAATCAATTCACACAAGATGTTAAAATAACGTCTCTTTGAGGTCATTTCCCTGATGTAAGTAAGTGATTTGATGAAATCACCGAACTGTTTTAGTGAAATGAAGAAATGAACAAGTCAGCATTTGTAGAGTTATGTTTTCGCTTGTTACCACTCCCTTTTACCTGCCCCTCCCCCTCACTCTCCTTGTCCGTGCCGGTCAGCGTCGGGCTTCTGACGTGACGCACCAAATCAAAATGACCAAATTATTATTTTTCAGTTTAATTTAGTTATATTCTTTGCATTATTATCTTTCGATTGATATATCACTTTTGTAAGCCTGAAAATTAGAATCTGGATAAAACTTCAATTGAAAAATGTAAGCAAACAAATTAGGGTACTCGACCAAACCCTCTTTCTTGATAGAACTTTTTGATATTAAAAAAAGGTTATTTTAAAAAGAGAAATAATAACTAAAAAAAAAAGGTGATACAAATAAAGCAGGATATTTCTGAAGTACTACATTAATGTATAATTTTTTTAAAAAATGTTTGAAATTTTACTACAAATATCTTTTTTTTTAAAGCACCACCTTTATTATCTTATTATTTTGTTAATTAATTTCGGTTAAAATTTGTATTTGATTATCTTTTTTAAATTATTTACTTTAATAATGCACCCTATTTGCTAAAAAAACACTTTTAAATCTTGGAAACTCCTTGGAAATCACCTTACAGAGTCCTTTTTTTTAACATCTTGGTGAATTGATCTCTCCTTAGGAAGTAAATTCTATTTTAATCATTCCTGCAAAAAATATCTCTGGTGCTTTGAGCGTAACTGTGACATAGCCAAACGTTGTGAGACAGTGGCAGGTACAGGACAGTTCAAGTCTATGGCAAATTATTTTATGTGCTTTCTTTTTTTTTTTTTACCTTCGAAAAATTTTCCCCACTACCTAGGCAAACGAAATCGAAAATGAAACGAAATTTTATTATAAAAGCCCACTAAATGATGACCTAACGTTAAAAAAAATATTACATTGTAGAAAAAATTTTCTTACTGATAGTGCTGTGTCCTTGCATTATTCCCCCTAACAAGAGATTTTTAAAAAAATTTCCCAGTTATCTTTTGAAAATTCCATTTCGATAACGTTTTTATTGTGAAGTTTTACCGTATTTAGTCGAATTTAAGCTGCACATTTTTTCCAACATAATGTTACTGAAAATCAGGTGTGGTTTAGAATCGAAGGCAGAGAAAAATTCTCTGAATGGGAAAATTGAACATGATACTGGCTGTTAGAGCAATGAAAGGTTCGTGTGTCTATTTCAAAGTTTTTTAATACTGGTAAAACAAAGTAATATTATTCCCTTCTTATTAGTTCTCATTTTATTTTTATTATTATTATTATTATTATTTAATTTCGTAAATATCGGATATATTGATAAACATTTTCGCACTATTTTTTTGCTTTTTACAAAAACATGGTGAGCATTTCGGGTGCGGATTATAATCGATGGTTGCTTATATTCGAATAAATGCAGTATTTTCAAAAGAAACGGATTTACAAACATTTATGCTACATACTTTCTGAGACAACATTAACTTTTCTTGATTTCTAAACTTAAGGGGTGTTGGAAAGCTAAAATCTTATTATTATTATTATTATTATTTTGACAATTTGAGATTTTTACATTTTTTAAATTGTATAGATTTTAACCTTACTTTGACCTCTAGGGTTGTTAGAATCCTTTAAAACCTATTTTTAAATAATCGTTGAAACTGGGACACCCCCATTTGAATGGCGAAAAATTCACACAAAGTACTTTGTTTTTGCTTAAAAGTTGAACGTCTGATATAAACCAAAACATGTATCTTGTATTGTAAATTGAGCCTTTTATTTTTTTTTATTTCCTAACCGATTAGAAGCCTCACTGTATACATTAAAATCAATTTATCTCAAAATGTAAATTTTGAGATTCCATGTACCTTTCCTGAGAAAGTACTGTTTACAGGAATGTAAATTTTTTATGATATATTTATAATGTTGACTAATATATACTGAAATGAGCTTTTATTTAAAAAAAACCCTCAAAAATTCATTTTTTTTACAAATTTTTTTATGTGAAAAATAGGTCAAATTTCATTATGTTTGATAAAATATTTTATAAATTATGAAAAAACTCAAAATTAACTAGAAGCTCATTTAAGTATAATGAGAAAGGTGTACTTTAACTGTATGAAACATTTCAAGCATGTACATATAACAAATTTTGAGAAAAGGTACATCGAAAACAGACAATTTAACATTGTCAGTATTAGGAGAGAGAGAGGTTACCAAATCCCTTGAATTCTTAAAAATAATAAAAAATAAAATTTAATTTTAACGCATGTTTTTAAAAATTGATATTTCTGTTTTAAAATATTTAGTAAGAAATTAAACAAAATGTTAAAAAAATGGTTAGAAAAAATATTTTTTATTTCACATATTGATAAAAAATAAAACCGAATCCCTGCTCTGTCAACCATGCTACCGTTCCCACAGACAACAAAGAAAATCAACTAGACACAGAACTTTAAATTTGATTAAAATGTATCTAAGTACAATACTCATATCTAACCATAAATGTAGAAATAACCCATAATTTTATGATAAATCATACATAACCGATTTTATATTTCGATAATCAAATGAGATTTGTGAATTTCTTGTTAGTCTGTGGCATCCATTAAGTATTTTGGAGACACTTAAGCGAGAATGACATCCTTTTTCTCTCACAAACACATAATCTGATCTTTATTAAGAGATTAACTTCTCACTGTCACCGATAATCCAGAATGCAACTTCAGTGTGAATGTAATGCACCGCATTCTAAGTGAACCAATCAGATAAATTGCGGTTTCTAGAGAACCACAAACATGATTGGACAGAAAATAATGATTTATGTTGTATATTTCTCCATAAATAAAATAGTGACAGTTCTTGGTCTGGCAACCAAGACCATCCATTTTTTAAAACTATTCAAAATATCAGATTGTATGTCATAATCAATAAGTAAAATCGTATGCAAAGTGATCACTGAAGTCAGATTATTGCGCGATAGACTTACTGTTGGCCTCGAAAGTGAATGTACTCGCACATTTCAAGCGGATGTAATAATGGTAAAGAGATAGATGACTTCTTTAATATTTTTGTAGTGAGACATTGTGAAAGGAAATGATAATTAAAATTCAATCTGTTAAAGGATCACGTGACGTTCAGTTGAGAAAAGAAGGAAACACATTTGACTAATTATTTTACTTCGGCTTATTGAGTCATTGTATATGAAACACTTTGCGTAAACTAGTAGACAAGATAACTGCCTTGTCGGCCCCTCGATCATATTCAATTTTATCTTCAAAATTTAATAGCATGTTCCTTCGCACGCAAAGCAATATTTTGACACTTTTTTTATTTTAGGGTCTTTCAGTGTAGGCAGTTTTGCTTAAGTTATGTAATAGTTAACATTTATAAACCCTTCTCTCTATCTCTCTCTCTCCAATTCTCTCTTTCTCTCCAATTCTCTCTCTTTCTCTCGCTCAAAAATTCTCTCTTTCTCTTAAAAATTCTTTCTCTCTTTCAAATTCTTTTTCACAAATTCTTTCTCTCTCTCTCTCAAATTCTCTTTTTCTCTCAAAATTCTTTCTTTCTGTCATATTGTTTTTCCCAAAAATTCTTTCTCTGTCTCAAATTCTCTTTTTCCCTCAAAAATCCTTTCTTTCTCTCAAATTGTTTTTCTCAAAAATTCTTTCTCTGTCTCAAATTCTCTTTTTCCTCAAAAATCCTTTCTTTCTCTCAAATTGTTTTCTCTCAAAAATTCTTTCTCTGTTTTCTCAAAATTTTTTCTCTTCTCAAAAAATCCTTTCTCTATCTCTCAAATTCTCTTTTTCTCTCAAAAATTCTTTCTCTATCTCAAATTCTCTTTTTCTCTCAAAAATTCTTTCTTTCTCTCAAACTGTTTTTCTCAAAAATTCTTTCTCTGTCTCAAATTGTTTTTCCCAAAAATTCTTTCTCTGTCTCAAATTTTCTTTTTCTCTCAAAAATTCTTTCTCTATCTCAAATTCTCTTTTTCTCTCAAAAATTCTTTCTTTCTCTCAAATTTTTCTCTCAAAAATTCTTTCTTTCTCTCAAATTGTTTTTCTCAAAAATTCTTTCTCTCTCTCAAATTCTCTTTTTCTCTCAAAAATTCTTTTTATCTTTCAAATCCTCTCTTTCCCTCACAAATTCTTTCTCTCTCTCTCAAATTCTCTCTCAAAAATTCTTTCTCTCTCCCTCTCTCTCAAACATTCTTTCTCTCACACGTTCTCTCTCTTTCTTTCTTACTTTCTCAAATTTTCTCTCAAATTCTTTCTCCTTCCCTCTTTCTCCTCGTGTGTCTTCTTATCTTGATCAAAATTTATAGTACTTTTTATCCAGCTTTTTTACCTGTCATGTTAGAATAACGAGGGAAATTTCGTTTTCTTTTATAACGCACAACATAGTTCCACCGTTTATTTACATTTAGTTATCGGGCAAAATTTTAAGAATTTTTTATTTGTTATATTATTATGTTTCTTACCTTAGATATAGTGATTGAATCTCGAAACGTTCACTTCAATTTGAAGTATAATTCTAACTCTTAAAAACGCCTATGAAGTACAGTGCAATATAAAAGGCAATTATATCAAGTACGATCCTGGGACAGAAGCGCACTTAGGAATTTTTCAAGGGTAAATGGGGGTCTAGGGTCGAAAGTCCACTATTCTTGTATCATGCTCCTTTCGATTTTGTCGATTTTCGGGAACAAAAAACATTAAAAAAATAATTATTGAATAAATAATTAGCATCAATTAGTAAAATTAATCATTAATAACAAATATTTAATTAAATTTTACGTACTATATACTTAGAATTATAATCAATTGGGAAAATATCAAGGCCTTTGGGGGGTCCAGACTCCTAGGACACCCTCCCTTGTATGCGCCACTGTCCAGGGATGTTTTAAAATTTTTTCTTTCCAAGCCCAATCCCTAGAAGACGACACCAAAATTGGCAATCCATCAAATCTAAATATCGACAAATTAGGGACAGTAATTAAAATATTCAATTTAACTTAATAAAGCTTTCAGAAATGTATAATACGTAAGTGAGGAAAGAAAGGGAAAGTATTTACACAAGATAAGAAAGAGAGGAAGATTAAATATATATGTAACACACGACTATACACGTTACAGTGGAGACCAAAATAAAAATTATGTACTTATTGGTTGGGAGAATTCGAGTGGTTAACAGTTAAATAATGAAAATTAAAATTAATGTAAAATTAAACGGTTGGAATCCAAATTTAATCATTTCAACCTAAATGAATCAATAAATTCTACATTATGTTTTCAATATTTTAAAAATTAAACTATTTTGAATATTGTATCTGTAATATATATACTTGAATATATATATATATATAAACTCTGTACTTAAAATTGAGCAATATTGTTTGCAATTCTATTGGTATCACCAAACAAAACTGCAAGAAATTTAGCTTTAAAACAGGCATTCTTTATTTGATCGGCCGTGGAAGCCTAGCAGTTATGGTCACAGACTTGTGGCCGGTGTGTCATTAGTTTAAATCCCGCTGTGTAGAAGGGCTGGTGCGCATGAAATCTGTCGTAATTCAAAGTTCTCCCGTTTGCGTGCCTTGGAAGTTTGGAGAGAAAGTATGCCAGCTCACACAGATATCGTCCTCGTTACATTGACCATGACTCAAAATCATGAGGTCCGTCGCCAATAACCCTCATGTTTCTTTATAGCGTCTCGTGCTGCTTCCTCAAAACAAAACGATAATGTTTACAACTCGATTGGTATCGTCAAGCACAACTGCAATAAATTTTTTGCTCTTAATTTAACTATATTCTTTTTAGAGGATTCGGTTTATATAGTTGATATCACGTTTGAGTTGCAAAACTAGTTCTTGGAATCGTATTTCATACTTCTTAAACACGGTTAGCAGTTTAACCCTTTATGTACCGACGGTACTTATAAGTATCACTCACTTTAAAATTACATAGAATAACCATTTTTAAGAAAATTCTGACGATACTTAACAGGAATATTCTTTGAAATCCATTCTTCCAACATATATGACGAACGGGTTCTATGATGAGTATTTTAGCGGGGAAGGCGAATAGTTTCATAGCAGAAACTGCGTTTTCAGTGGATTGCGAAGATTATCATTTTTGTCCTGAAAAAATAGTTAATATCAAAATTTAAGTGTCTTATTTTTTTCGTATGTTAATGAAGACCTTAGAAAACGATTTGACTATTTATTTCAAGTGAACAGTGTATATAATTAATTTTACAGTTGGATATCTTTAATTAATTAATTAGCTTTAATGGATTAAATTTTCCAAAGTTGAGTATTTTGTTTATGTATATCCCTTAGTTTTCACTGTAATGATCCAAAAAAAAATTATTCCATGAAAAAAACTGCAGTAAATCATAATGCGGTACATAAAGGGTTAAGACAGCTTCCGTAGCAGCATGTGTTGTTATTTTATTCAATTATCTCTGGGTGTAATGCAGATTTTCATTTGAGAGTTTTGATTATTTCGAACATTCCATCGATTAAGTTTTAAAAAAATGACGTGAATAAAACATTTTTCAAACTTAATTTTTAAACTATTTACCAAACTTCAGAATTTTTTCAATTTAAAGTGACTGACTACATTTGGAATCATGACTTTGAATTAGGGTTGTGTTTGTTGTTTTAAGAATTGTTTTAAGAATATTATTACAAGGGAAAATTATTTAAATGCACTTTTTTGGCGAAAAATGAAGAAATAATGACATATTTTCAAAATATTCTCCTTTTATGAAAAAGGCTTCTATAATAATATTTCGCCTATATATATATATATATATATATATATATATATTTAAAACTTCTATACTTGGATTGAATCAAAAATTTTGAAATATATAATTTAGAAGCGGATTTTTATTCATGTTTTATTACAGCACAGTAGGAATTTTAGTAAAAAACACCCGTTACTATTTCAACGGATCGTAACTCTAAAAATAATTTGAATTTCCAAAGACTTTAGTACAATCCTAGTATAGAAGTCTAAGCTATATATAAGTAAAATATTATTATTATAGAAGCAGTTTTTATAAAAGGAGAATGTTTTTTGAAAATAGGTCATTCTTTCTTCATTTTATGCCAAAAAATTATGTTTAAATAATATTTTATTAGTCATAATATTTATAAAACAATTGTATACGTATATTCTAATTT
This sequence comes from Trichonephila inaurata madagascariensis, assembly GCA_019973955.1. NCBI lineage: Eukaryota > Metazoa > Arthropoda > Arachnida > Araneae > Nephilidae > Trichonephila > Trichonephila inaurata. Next base: position 10,272 of record BMAV01010542.1, on the reverse strand, counting down.
ACTGATCTAAATATTAAAAAAATATATATCCATTTATACCAGCGTTTCTCAAACTGTGGGGCACTCTCCTCTGGGAGGGGGCGTGATAACCGTACGTGAGGGCGAGCATATCGAAAAGTTTAAAATAATTATCAATTTACTAAAATTTAGCAAAACAAAATACACTCAGACAAAATAAAAAATAAAACTCATATTCACACTGATATAAAATACTTATAAATGTATCAGTACGGAAAAAAAGTATTCCATAATTAATTTATCAATACTAAATTAAAAACAAATGTAGTAATTTCTAGTGACTTCCATGGCTTGTCATATATACAGAAATTAAATACGAAATATAATACTTATTTTGATAATTTGTGCAGATTATAATTAAAATCGCATTGTAGCATTGCGTCGAAGTACATTGTTTTTATTTATTTTACAAATTTCACACACTACCTATGCCATTAATGCACGTGTTCTCCAATATTTTTCGACAATTGAATTAAGACTAATTAGGGCAGGGCACACGACTAAGTGTTCAGCGATCATAGGCTGACCAAAGTCGCCCAGCGTACAGTCCAGTGAGTCGGCAATACCAAGATGAGATCTCAAGATGAGGAAAACCTTTTAATAACGATCTGCATCTTATAATTCTTTGTGAATTACAGAAGTAATTTTTGAGATAGAGCTTGTAATGTCGATTTAGAGTCGGAAAAGATAACGGCCATGTTGAGCTCGGAACTTCTTAGTTTCTCAACCGCTACTGCAAAATCTTCAATCTCGCCATCGAAGACAGTAGTAAAAGTACCTAGTGGTAGGTAAAAGCTAAACAACTCACTGAAAATACTAGCTCCAGTTCCATGATATCTATCCAGAAGGGATCCATCAGTAAAAACATGTAACCATTTACTTGTTGGGAATCGATTGTCAATAGTTTCCAAAGCTATAACTTTCAGTTGTTCGGGAGACATTTCACTCTTTAATACCTTTACATGAAGTTCAAGATTTATATCAAGATGAATGTAATCTAAAAGGCACAAAGGTAGAGGCAAAATAGAAGTTTCTTGACAAAGCTCAAAAGAACAAGCTACCTGAACATGCTGATAGTACGAATCCCTCCTGAGTCATTAAAGTTCTAGCTCTGTTCAGGTCATAATTCTCCAGAAAGGGTTATTAGGCAAAATTTTAAGTTTTTGAAGTAATACTACTGCCCTTCCCTGGATGGATTTATAAAATGGTTCGATGTTGTTCAAGGCCTACATAGCAAGGACGGGAGTAGATTTCACAGCACCAGTTATGATACGGAAGGCTTGATTCTAAAATACCTCAAGGCATTGGATGGTATGTTTGGGTGCAGTAATGAAAAAAATTACATTAGTAATGAGTACATTATAATTGCATTGAATATATAAATGTTATATGAAGAGGGCACGATGAAAACTATGACTGAAAATTAGTTCGCAAATACAGAAAGTTTGAGAAGCACTGATGTATACGCTTTTTCAAATTCACGGTTTTCGAACGTATTTACCTAATTTCTTAAAATATAATTTCGCCTTAAAGATGTTATCCAACTATAAAGCGTAGTTCACCTATCAAAAACTTGAGATAATTTGAATTTGCGATCGCATAGCAAAAAAAAACATTAACCACGTTTATCAAACTATCAAAAGAATAATAAAAACTCAATGGTTACCGACATTTTCTCTCAAACACCGACAACCATCCTTCGTATTAATACCACCAATCGAAAATCAATCTCTTATTCCAGACCACGAAGTCGACTTGAATAAAATATAAAGCAGAAATCATCCCCCATACTTCCATCGGGACATAAATCTGCAAAATGCCTATCGTACCAGATACTATTATCACTTCACGTTTCAAAATATCGACGTCTGGACATATATACCGGGGCTTCATTTCAAGCGATTTCTCATGGTATAAACGTTTCCGAAATCTATACCCCATGAATAATTATTACACCCGAAGTTTTCGATACGGTATAACAATTTTTCTCAAATTCGGTTTGGAGAGTCGGTAATAAATTCAAAATTCATCCTCCACTTTCACGTAAAGAGGAATCGAAGACACGATTCCCACAAGGGAATCGAAGCGAAACAAAATCGGTCTTCTCCCCCCTCTTTGATTAGATCTTCTTCGTTTCTCAGAGCGAGGGTGTTGGGTTTTCCTGAGAAGCACGTTATCTCATTAGGCGCGACTCTTACCTGGCCGGGGCATTAATATTTCAAAAGTTACCTTTCGGCTCCGAAAACGTCATTAATTCCCGAAAATTCCCGAAAAGTCACCAAGCCCTCTCGTTAATTACTCTTCCTTCTCTCCTCTCAGCGAATGTTCCATTTAAATAGGGAGCACACGCAAATAATCGAGTGGGGTGTAGGGAACATCTACCCAATGGTATTCGTAGGAATTCGCTATGTGACAAGTATGTCTCTGTTGGGTGCGATTGAGACTAGCAGGGGTCTTAATCAGTAAAAACCTTTTGGGAACTAATCCGAAACGCTCGGTTAACGTTCCGCTTCCCAATTTAATATCATTTTTTCTTTTGTAATGCTAATTCGGTTTGGGATGGATAATGTTTTCTGTAAGAGGGGACCTTTTGGGAAAGAGGAAGGAAAACTTTTAAATTATTAACTTGGGTTCTTGGCGGTTTTGGGGGTTTTTTTGGGGAAAATTATTTTTGGGAAACAAACCACTTGCCAAAAATTTCAAATTTATTCGGTGGTATTGAATCGATCCAAAAGTTTAAAGTTTTCTTTAAAAATTATTCCCCTCCCCCTAACAATGTTATTTGAGAGCCGTTTTAAATAGTTTACTCAAAAAAATATAAAAAGTTCCAAAAAAAGAATTTTTTGTTTGAATTGAATAGGGGGGTTTTTAATCAAAATAAAGAGGACTCATCGAATGGAGTCAGTTGCTCCCCAATCAATTCAAAAACAAATGTTGATGGTTTTATTAAGTTGTGCGATTAAGGTTTTTGGGCTAGTTCGAACCCATTTTCAAAAGGATAAATGGATAATATTTATGATATTTGTGAAAACCCTTGATTAGAAAAGTTACAATTGTTTTAAGAGACATTTATGACAAAAAAAAATTTTTAAAAATAAATATTTTGGCAAAAATAACTTTAGTAACCTTTTAAAAATGTTCCCCTTTTTTATAAAAAATGCTTTATTGTATTAATTTTTCCGTATTAGTAGACCTCTGAGGGTAATAAATTTTGGAATCATTAACTCAATTTGGGTTTATCATGTTTACGAAAACGAAGGGAGTTTTTTAAAAAATGAAAAATTTATTTAAATTTTGTAACTTGAAAATAATGTACTTTTTTTAAAAAAATTATTTAAATCAAATTTTTGGAAAAAATTTTTAAAACCTAAAGCTTTTTTAAAAAAAAAAACCCAATTTTTTTTCCCAAAAATAAATATTTAAAAAAATTTTTTTAAATTTCTAAACAATTGAACATATTCAAACTAAAAAAAAATTTAAAAAATACCATTTATGCTAAAAATATGGTTCGAACGTTAGGGAACCTAATCTAAATTTGGGGGAAAAAAATTGGCATTCAAGAACGGGTTATCCAAAATTCCCCAAATCTTTAAAATTTTTTTTCTTTAACTGTAATTCTATTGAAAACTTTCTGAAGAAGGCTTTTAAAATTATTCAAAACATTTGTAAAATTTAAAATTGCAAATTGTCGCGGGTGTCTGTGGGGGGTAATTTTGTAAGGGCGTAAGTTTTGGGACTTTTAAATGAAAACCCGGATTTTTCCAAATAAAAATTTCGAGAATTATACCGGGGAAAAAAATTTCAAGAGTAGTGAAGTAGTTATTCATTATTTAAGGGGGTTGTTTTTTAATTGTTTTATTCAACCAGTTACATTTAGGTTAGTGGAATAAAAACGGTTTGAAACGGGTTTAGGTTATCTTTATTGTTGTGTTGTTTTTGTGGTTGTGTTTTTTGTTGGTTGGTTGTGGTTTTGGTTGTGGTTGGTTGTTTTTGTGGTGGTGGTGTGGGGTGGGGGTGGGGAGAGAGTGAGTGATACCCCCAAAACCCAACACCTCAATAGGTTGAAAAAACCCCAACAGAACCCTTGAATTACGTAATTTGAAGCAAAATTTGAGAAAATATTAGGTGGTTGACTTCCGCTACCCCCGATTCATGCTGGATTGATGTAATGGTACTTTTTTTTTTAGTTCAGAAATAATTGTTTATTTTTATTTTTGTGTGAAAATCGTCACGTTTCGATTTTTTTGAAATATTTTTCAATTAATTTTTTAAGTTTGTTTTAACCGGCGCGTTTTGCACAGATATTTTTCGCCATAAACTTTTCCAATACGATTCCTTTTTTTCCCTTACTTAATAGATTTTTATACAAACAAAATCTTTCTTTGATTCAATTCCGTTTAATTTAAAAAAGGTTTCTTGCCCCCCATTGTAAGAAGAAAAATTAGCCCCTTATTTTATGTGTTCCTTTATATTTTATAGCAAATTCTTTTTTCTGCCTAAAAACATAAAAACTATCGCAGATTTTAATCTTTTTTCTCCAACCGATGAAAAAAAAAAAATGAAATAATTAGTATATGCATAACAGAGATGGATGACGACGAGTCTAGTTTTTCCATAAAAAATTTTTTATTATTTTCTTACAATAATTTTTTATAGCGGAAGCGACAGATGAATAATAAAATTTCAAATTACATGTGGTCAGCTATTTTCAAATTATGAGTTGGTTTTAAACCTGTAAAATGTTTGCACAAAATAATTGGATTTGCTATATGCTGTTTGAACCCTGCCTCAAAAGTGATTTTATGGGGGGATGTGCCCTTAGCCTAGTGGGAAGGGAACGGACTAGTGTCGGCATGCCATGAGTTCAGCTGAACCCCTAAGAACCACCCTGTAAAAGATTCGGTAGCTAAATAGGGGATGTTAATATTCCCACTCCCACTCCATGGTGGGGGAAAATAGCCGTAGTAACCTAGTGTTTATGGTCACGAACTCGAAGACGGTGTGTACCACTGAAGACTTGATGTGTAGAGGGAGATGATACACTTTAAATCTATCGAGGCTCAATGCTTCCTTGGGTGGTGTGGATTTTTGAAGGAAAGCTAGCTCATGTATCAAAATTAGAGGGATCCCAACAACCTTTTTTTGCTTTTTGCAGCTTAATTATACCACTCACCCCCACCCCCTTTTTGGGGTGGTCTTAGAGGAGGGAGTGCCAGCTGAGTGTCGTCCTCCTTGACCGAGGTTCAAAAATTTCGGGTTCGTCGCCACAGCCCTCGTGTTGCTTTTTTTACGCGACGTTGACATAACTCTCACCTATCTCTCATTTGACAGGAACAATGATACAAAGTCGCTTTAGTTGTTCTTTTTAATTTTTAATTTAATTTTTAAACCTATATTTTTTTTCTTTGATTGATTTATTTGAGTCTGTAATAAAAACTTAATTAATCTTTTGAATTTAACTCATAATACATGGGTGAGAGGAGGTGGAAAACAAAGGGCAGATTTTTAAAAAAAATTGGGTTAAATTGGTTTTGATGATACCTTTTTATTAACGGCATATTTAACAAAGGTTAAAAAAAACTTATTGCTGTATTAATTGTATATTTTTTTTTGTTTAAATGTCGTACTGTGGGTTTTTAGAATGTTCTGGGGGAAACTCTTTCATTTACCCATCTGTGTAATAAATTTTTAAAAAAAAGTTTCCCTCAATTATTACTTTATATATTGTATTACAAATACCAGTGGCGCACACAAGGGGGGTTTAGGGGCGAACCCCCCCCAAACCCTTAAATTTTTTCGATTGATTCTAAGTATATAGTAGTAAAATTTAATTAAATATTTGTTTTTGTGATTAATTTTATTAATTTACTAATTATTTGTTCAATAATTAGTTTTTTTCTGTGTTTTGTTCCCCAAAATCACAAATCAAAAGGGCAAAAGCAAGAAGGTGAACTTTTGCCCCGCCCCAAAAAAAATTTTTGGGGGCGCCACTGCAACTACTAATATTTTTATGCATTAAATGGGGGGGAGGCCCAGTGGTTATCTCAGAGCTTGTGGTCGGCGTGTCAGGGGGTTCGACCTTCGCCACAAAACGGTGGCCGCGAGCCTAGTGGTCAAAAAGGGGGCTCTGGTTTTTAATTTGAGCCGTACCCCTAAAAAAACCCGAAATGCAGAGGGCCGATATCGTTAAATATGTCGCGGCTCAACATCCTCCTGTTATGTCGTGTGGAAGTTTGTAGTACCTTTCGGGTGTCGTTCTCGTTACTTGGCCATGGTTTCAAAAACGGGGCCCTCGCCAAAAACCCCGGTAGCTAAATAGTGGCGAAAATTTACTCACACGTCTTTAAAACAGGCTTGAGAGGAGCTGCTCACATTAATCGGTGAGGTTCGAAGTCCTCCCATTGGCATAGGTGGCAGTTTGGGGGTAGGGTGTCAGCTAGGTATAGTCCTCATCCCTAACCGAGGTTCAAAATTATGAGTTTCCCTTGTCAATAGCCCTCATGTATTCTTTGTTGGTGACGTTAATAAAACACACTTAGGGGTAAATTACCGTCATGAAATTTTTCAAACCTGCCTGGAATATTCATACGAATTCCCCACTAATCCTTTTTTTTTCATATTTTGTTTAAAAAATAAAATTTTCCTTCAGACAGTGGACACACAAAAAATTTTCAGGGTCGAAAATTCACATTCTCGTATCATGCTTTAATACGCCCCCCATCTTTTTTTGGTGACGTTAATAACACACACTAATTTTTCATTAAATTAAATCATGAAAATTTTTAAACCTGCCTGGGAAAATTCATCCAATTCCTCACTAATCCTTAAAAATATTTTATTCCTTTTTTTTTTTCATATTGTTGTTTAAAAATATAATATTTTTCAGACAGCGGGGCCCTAGGGAAATTTTTTAAGGGGGTAGGGGGCCCGGTTCGAAAGTCCCCCATTCTCGATCATATTCCAATTCCCCAACATAATTTTTGTTTCGTGATTGTGGGGAAAAAAAAACAAAAAAATTTAAATTTTTGAATAATAATTAGCATTAATTAATAAAATTAATTTTAATAACAAATATTTAAGTAAATTTTACATTTATATAATAAGATTATAATCAATCGGAAAAAAAACAAGGGGTTTGGGGGGGTGTAAACCGGGTTCCCCTTTTGTGAGCCACATGTGCCTTTAGATATTCAAAATACTCTTTTTTTTTTTTTTTTTTTTTTCCTTTAAAAAATATTTGCTGTTTTTTCTGCGATGTATTTCTTTAAAAAACACCCCCTTTAATCAACCCCCCAAAAGCTCCCGAACTGACCTCCATCAGGATTTCGCAGGGGGAAAACCCCACTCCAAAATCGTGGGCATTTCATTCGCATATCGGGGTCACCCCAATCCCAAAAACCCCCGAATCCAAAACGGCCCTTTTTCAAGTTGTAACGAATGTTCAAAACACGGACCATCCGTCATGTAACCCGCCTCGGAAACAGAAATGCCAACTTTTGGGCCCCCGCTTACCGCCCCCCTTTGGGTAGGTGGAGCCACACCGGGCCCACATTCTGGTCAAATTCTGTCGTTACAACCCTGCCGCGTCATGATACGCCTTCCCTTTAGTCCAAGGGGAAATTTTTCGACTCTTTTTCAGTATCCGGTAACCGGGGTGTGAGTCACGCCATTCCGTTTGTACCATTGTTTTGGAATTTTTCCACCCACCTGGGTTTTTGATGGACTAGGGGGCCACGGGATTGAGTAAATTTGGCCCGGAGTTTAATTGTGAATGGAACGCTGGGAGAATACTAATGACTGACTCAGGTCGGTCCAAGGGAAAAGTTCCATTCTAAAGTGGTCCAAAGACCTTTCCTGAATACAAATGTTAAGGTATCTGACTACATTCCGAACTGTTATTTTGCAAAAGTGTATAAATGGATAATTTTCATGATATTTAGTGTCGCTTAGATTAGAATACATGTATAAAAATGTTTTAAGGACATTTTGACAAAAAAAATTTTATTTAAATGCAATATTTCGGCAAAAAATTAACTTAGAATAACCTTTTTTTCAAAATGTTTTCCTTTTGTGAAAAATGCTTCTATTATAATAATATTTTGCCTGTATATAGCTCAGACCTCTGTACAGAGGCTGAACTATGAGTTTTGAAAAATTCAGATTATTTTCAGAGTTACAACCCATTGAAATAATTATCGGCTTTTTTTCTTAAAGTTTCTCCCCTCCGTTGTCGTAAAACATGGATAAACCCACTTCTAAGTTATATATTTCAAAAATTCCAGTTCAGCCTCTGTACAGAGGTCTGAGATATAGACAGGCAAAATATTATTATAATGGAAGCATTTCTCACAAAAGGAGAATATTTTGAAAATGGGTCATTCTACGATCATTTTTTGTCAAAATATTATAATTAAATAATTTTTTATTGTAATACTATTCTTAAAATAATTTTATATACATTTTCTAATCTAAGTGACACTAAATATCATAAATATTATCCATTTATACGCCTTTGCAAAATCACGTTTCCGAACGTAGTCGGATACCTTAAGGTTCGGAACTGTTATTTTGCAAAAGCGTATAAATGGATATTTTTTTATGATATTTAGTGTCACTTAAATTAGAATACATGTGTAAAATTGTTTTAAGAATATTATTACAGTAAAAAAATTATTTAAATACAATAATTTGGCAAAAAATGAACTTAGAATGACCTATTTTCAAAACATTCTCCTTTCATGGAAAACTATTCTGTAGTAATAAAATTTTGCCTATATATCGTTCTGACCTCTATACAGAGCCTGAACTAGGATTTTTGAATTATATTACTTAGAAGTGGATTTACCCATATTTTACTACAACAGAGTGGAAAAGTTTTAAGAAAAAAACGCCGGTAATTATTTTAATGGGTGGTAACTCTGAAAAAAATGTGAATTTTTCAAAAAAAAATAGTTCAAACTCTCTGGAGAAGTCTTTACTTTATGTACAAAAAATATTATTTTAGAAGCATTTTTTATAAAAGGAGAGCATTTTGAAAAAAGATTATTCTAAGTTCATTTTTTGCCAAAATATTGCATTTAAATCATTTTTTTTATCCTAATAATATTCTTAAAACAATTTTATACATGTATTCTAATACAAGTGACACTAAATATCATAAAAATTATCTATTTCTATGCTTTGTTTTTTAAATCACGGTTCCAAAATTAGTCGGATACCTTAAATGTTTAGTGTTTTTAGGATTTTTCAAGTAATATTTCCAATATGCTACATGAGTTTATTCACTTATTATTACTGTTTGTAACATTTTAATATGATTAAACTTTCAAATAAAAAGAATTCGGGTTCTTTTTTTTAAGAATGAAGTGATGTGGTTTTAATTTTGCTTCTACCCCCTCCCGAAATCGAAGAGGGTCAAAAGTAAAAACACAAGGGGAACAATGCATAATAATATCACTTTGTGTTGATTATCATTTTCTCTGTTGTATTTTTGTTCCAAAATTTCTCACTTACCATGTGAGAAGCATGATTTGATAATAGCATAAGCACACACACACACACACACACATGAAATACGTCCTTTTTGGCGTAACTTAATTTTAAATAGGACGTAATGTATAAAACCGATGGCTAACGCATAATAGATCGAAAAAAGATTTAAGTCAAAAGATTTTGGCTTAATATGTCCAATCTATGTTATTTGAGACTTTTATAGCCTTACATGAAACATTTTCCAGTTTGTACCAAAATTTATTTTCATTCTTTTAACATCTTAACATGTTTAGAGAGTTTATTATTATTATTATTATTATTATTATTATTATTATTATTATTTTAATAAAATAATAATGAACTCTCTTTGAAAAAGAATAGAAGTTAATGCCCGAAAATTCTCTGTAATGGTCCCAAATCTATTAGGCAAAAGTGTGAAATATAATCACGTTATAGATTTCTAATCTTAATCTAATGTGTCACATGCATTATGAGAAAGCGTATGCCAAGTGTAGTACCAAATCCTGTCTTTTTTCGAAGTCATTCTGTGGCTCCATGGGTAAATCAGATTTTTTGCAAAGCATAAACAGTCAATCTATTTGAATAATCGAAAAATATGAAAAATATAAACAATATAAAAATCAATTTAATTTTTCAGTAAACTGCAAAGAGCAGTGTCTTTTATAAGTTATTGTAATTTACTTCTATTCTAAGATTTATATTTTGTTAAAAATATATTTAAAAAAAGGAGTAGTATGTTTT
>BMAV01010541.1:204172-247254 GCA_019973955.1 Trichonephila inaurata madagascariensis | reverse complement strand
TACTTTTAAAATGGGTTAATTATGTTTTTTTTTCTTTCTTAAATTGAAACAGATTGAGAAATAATTTTTAAATTTAAAAAGATTTTTTTCCTTCAAGACCCTTTTTTAAAAGTACAAATGTCATTAAAAATAACATAATCTATGTGTTGTTTTATCATGTCCATTACATTGGCATTCTCGCGAACGTTCATGTGAGTCAGGCAATAACAGACGTCTGCACAAAACATGTAAAAATGCTGTCCCCGTACAATTTAGTCAGTCCTGGCTGAACGATTAGCTACCGAATCTCTTTGAATGTACATTTAAATTCACGCTTAATTTGATTCACTGTTTTAAAGTATTTACGGCAGGGGATTAAAACAAAATCATAGATGTTTTTTTTAAATCGCAGCGAGCATTCGACGATAATAAAGCACCCAAAAAGTACACAGACGGGGGAAATTTGATAGTAAGTTACGAATGGATTAAGCCCATTTAAAAATACTTCAGAAGGCCCTAAACGCCGAAAAAAATCTTCATGTTTTCAATCCAAGACAAATTAAAAGGGCAATTTTGTAAAAAATCACTTTTAATTTGGATAGAGGTGGATGCTTTTTTCTGCACTGAAAATAAAAGCATTTCGCATATATTACCATTTTAATATCATACCTTTGGAAATTTTCGCGATGGCTACTTTGAAAAAAAATTTTCTGACTAAATATCAAAAATAACTCTGAGTGTAAATTTTTAATTTTTCCTTCCTTTAAAAAATTTTTGCTCTCAAGAAGCCCATAAGTACATAATTATTAAACTTGTTCTTATACTGGCTGAAGTACCCACTCTTAACACGAGTTTTTTTTTTTAAAAATGATAAAATTTTTTTTGATATAATAGCAATTGAAAGAAGAGTAAAACCGGCGAAATGTAACAAAAATGAAAAATGATTTATTGAAATGAATACTATATTATAAACGGTTTTGAATGAACTGTAATTTTTAAATTTTAAAATTAATTTAAATAAATGTTAAGAAAAAAAACTTTAAAAATTTTAATGCATAATAATAGTTTTTTTTAAAATTTAAAAGGGGAAAACCGGGGTCAGGGTGTGTGCACTCGATACTAACGTTAAAAGTGGCGGGGGGTGAAGCACCCCAATTTTTTTTTTCATAATTTTTAATACAAGATAAAAATCACTTTCAGGAATAATTTAACTAAGAAAAATATACTTTACCTATTTCGGGATTTTTCATTTGTCTTTCATATTTTGAAAAAATATCCAAAAACTGAAAAAATTGTTCCAAATTGCGTGACCTAATAAAGGACCAAATCACGGGCCCTTTTTTAAAATTGGGGTGTTATTTGCAAGAAAAACTGTCACATTTTTCGTTATTGTAATTTTAATGCTTTTGATGATCACAAATATCCTTTTGGGATTTTTTTCTTGCTTTTGTTTTTTTGACAGGGTGAAGTGCATTTTGCGGTAGACTTTGGCCCTTTTTTTCGTAAAATTTTGTAGCTATTAAAAAATTTTCCCCTTTCGTTTCATGTTTATTGCTTTTTCAAATTTACTTTCGCTAACATGATTAATATCATTATTTGAAATTTTTCCCCCTTGTTTGATCAGCTTCATTCCTTTCGAATCACAGATGCCCAATTTTTTTTTATTTTCCCCTTCATTTAATTTATAAACCATAATCAGTCAAACATCACAATTAAAACCACTAAGTTATTCTGGGGAAAAATGCGATTTCAAAAAAAATTTTTTGAAAAATAGTGGGTCATGGGGAATTCGGTCTAAAAAAGTATTAAGTTTAAAAAAAATTTTTCCCCTCCCAAAAAAGGAGATATGTTATAATTTTTTTGATTAAGACTGTCATATTAGAGGTTCTCTGTCGGGTCATTGGAAAAATAAACGTTTTCCAGAATTAACGATTTTGTTTATATGTTTCAGATACTCTAAAAATAAATCTGGGCATTCCTTCAAAGTGCTCAATATGTTTTCCATGTATAAAAATCTTTCAAATTGTGAAAAAAGCAAAAATTATAAAAATTTTTTCAACTTTCCAAAAAAAAGGGGTGCAGGTAAATACCAATAAGTTTGAAAGCCCGCAAAAATAATATTTTTTGATTAAAAAAAAGTAAAAAAAAATTTCATCGGGATTCCAGAAAAAAAACAAAAAATTTTTTTTTTTGTTATATTATCAAAGATACAATGAGCATTCAAAGTAGAACTTTTATTTTTTATGACCTTTTTACCAGATGATATATATAAATCATATCAATGTAAATCTTATTTTTATTATATCAGAAAATATTTTTTTTTTTTTTTCAAGTAAATTAATTTTTAACCTTTTTTTTCGATATCCGCGCCCCCTTGAAGGGGTTAATTCCCGGGCCACCCAAGTTTGAAAACACTGCTTTATTAAGGTATCCGTCTACTTGCGCCAACATTTTTTTTTAAATGGAGATATGGGGATTTGTTGTGGTTTTTGGATTTTTTTAGTATATTTTAAGAAAGAAAAGGCTAAAATTAAGGAAAGAAAAAGAAATTAATATTACTAAAATGGGTAAAAATTGACAAAAAATAACATAAACGAAGCCCGTTCTGTACCGAAAGTTTATAAACAAATTTTCACTTTTTCAATTCTGATGTATTGCTATGTTATTCATTTTTGAAATAACCTTTAGGATAAGAGGTATTTTAATTTTTATAAAAATTAGAGCACACGCTTTATCTTAGCTATTATATGAAATTGCCTAAAAAAACAGTGATTATATTTACATAAGGGACTGTAAATTTTGTAATAAAACAGTGATTGATAAATTTGAAGGTTAATACATTTCTACTATTATACATAACATACATAAAAAATTGCAGTTAATTATTTTTAAAACTTTTTGAGCAATCGCTGTTTGGGGTTTTAGCATTTAAAAAAACCCATTTTGAAATAAAACGCATTCCCAAAGTTTTGACATCTTTTCCTTTTTAAATAATGGCATCTGCGTTTACTAAAACACTTGTAGTTTTTGTTCTAGTTAATGGAAAATAATAAACTTGGTATTTTTATACGGCTTATAAGATTGCCTATAGCACACAATCATAAAAAATGTGGTCAATTTTTGACAAAACTCACAATTTTAGGGTAATCGGGTACCTTGAACAAAGATAGGTGGCGGCCGCATGTTCAGGCTTTGAGTTGATGCACCTAGTCACGCGTGACGAATTTCATCATGATTGGGTCTGCTGTCATCTAACTATAATAACAAAGCATCTCATCTCCGATATCATATTGCACCAAATAGGGGCAACGAGATGATCAGAGGGTGCTAACAGTGCTGAAATTGACTCGAGACTTTTGTCGCAATACTCGGGGAAACAGCTTTATCTCGTAAAACAGTGCTTCTCAGCAACCCAATATTCAATCATAATTTTCATACAATAATAATGTATTGAATTCAATAAAACTATACTTTGACTCTAAAGCTGCAGCACGATTTCAACCTCAAGTGCCACCGACGTATATAAACATCTCGCTCAACCAAAATGATAATTGCCCCGAACGTATTTTTTCGTCTTTCCGAAGTACGATCTTTTCTGTGCACTGCTATCCATAAAATTATTCCGAAAGCCATGGAATGCAATAAAAAAAACATTGACGGTGTTTGTGAAGGATTTACTTATTTCATAGGATTTGTTTATTTATTCCTCCCCCCCCACACACACACCAATATCAAATACACCCGTCTACGTGGAAAACGGTGACATTGGGAAATGATTTAAGTAAATTTAACTGGCAGTTTTAAGGGATTAATTATAAACCTTACAAATTTATCAAGATAAGTGTTAATTTTTTGTATGACAAGCCCTCGGGGTCACTGGTAATTGTTCAACTTATTCTTAACTTAGTATTGTTAAATTAATTATAAAACACATGGTGCAGTAATGATACATTTATAAGTGTATTATATCAGTGTAAATGTGTATTTATTTTTTATGTCAGAATGTATTTGTTTGTTTGTTTTCCATAAATTAATAATTTTCTTAAATAATTTTTTTTGTTTTGGACTTTTCAATAGGCCTGCGCCGCCCTCGTAGAGTTATCACGCTCCCTAAGGGGTGCGCTCCACAGTTTGAGAAACGCTGTCGTAAAAGCAGTTTTTATGAATTGTGAAATGTTTAAAAGTAGCCGAATGAGGGTAACACAAGAAGAGGGAGCTGGACGTCTGTCAACTTCGACCGCTGATGATAACATTAAGCAAGCTGAAGAGAAGTGTACAGCAGTTGGTGAGTTACCACAAATGAGGTTTGTATCTACATTCGCGGCTCTGCCTATGGAATAATCCACTACGAATTCATGTTCGTAAAGTGTGTGCATGTTGGGTATTACAGATACTTGCAGCAAAAATCAAAAGATTTGGATTTTAGGCACTGGAACGCCCTCCCTACAGATCAGATCTCGCTCCTTTAGACTTTCGTCTCTTTGGATCACTCAAGAAAGCTTTTAAAGGTCATTGATATGCCTCAGAGATGGACGTTCGGGATGTGGTGAAAAAGTGGCTTCATGACCCCCGAAAACTTTTTATCAGGAAGATATACAGAAGCTTGTGGCTCACTGGGCCAAGTACATTACTCAAGGTGGAGACTATATAAAAAAATAATATATCTGTTGTTCACTTACTTTTAGTTTAATAAACCTATAAAACGGAAATAATAAGTATTTTTTTCACTTATCCTACTATTAACTACCATTTTGTAAGATTTGAGCTACGTTTATCATTATTTATTTCGAAAACTCAGTAGTTGTATGTGGGTTAAAAAAAATATTTATCATTTTCAAAAAATGTAATGTATTCAAGGTAAAATTCTTAACATCCAAATTTAAACTCTTCTCGAATGTAATTTTAAAGGTAATAAAAAGCTAAATATTTTTCAAAGTTTTTTTATAATAAGCGTAAAAAAACATTCCTAACCTAAAATTAAAATTTAATCCTTTATTGAATTTAGCGAGGCGATGGAACATCTTAACACTTCAAGAAGAATATTTTCATTTTAATATTTGAAATTCTAAAAAGGAGTGCAACTATAATTGAACAAATAAGCATTTAAATGTCAAAGTAGTTTCTTGTTAAAAACATGCATTTCTTTTTTTGATTAAAATTCTCCTTTACCCAACAAAATTTGATAAAGCAATAATTAATAAATTGATAATAATAACCTTAATAAGATATTAAGGAAAAAATAATTTTCTTATAAAGTAATATTTTATTCCCATGGATTTATTATACCCATGAATCGAAAAATAAAATGATTGCACAAGAAAATATTTAGATGAAAGCTATTAACACTTACAAGGTTTTGAAAAAAAGCATTGTTAAATAATATATTGTTAAAAAAACATTTGAATTTTTAGGCAATCTAAGAGACAAAAATTGGTGCAACTTAACGGAGTCAGTTGCAACAAAAATTATAGGAACTAGATAGCAAACAGAAAACTTTAAGAATAATTGGATGATTTATTCTAAAATTTAAATTTTAAAAAATAAGGACATCTATAAAGTATTTATCAACATCTTTGTATAGAAGTAAACTTTCGTTTGGCATGGAATACACTTAAAGTTCCCGCATGGTTCATGACATATTGTTTTTAACAATCAGATTAAATTGGAATTATTCTAAGTTGGTGATAGAAATCATCCCAGGTCCAGGAATATTTTCTATTGGGAAAGTGCACTGATGCTTTATTTGTCAGAGGAAATGTTCAAAAACAGTGCATTTCAAAACAATGCATGAGGTATTCTTTCGTTGAATTCGTTGGCGATTCGTTTTCCTGTTGAAAAGTAGATAATGGGTGGTACAAAAGAAATGTCAGAATAATTAGTCGTTGAATGATGTTTATGTATTTTCAGGATTAGTACTTCTACCAATCAGCAAAGAAAGAGGATTGGCTATCAATAGAAATATCACCTCAATTTATTTCGCCCTGCTGTACAACCAGCGTGGTGGGTAAAATAATCCTAAGGTAACTAGGAATAAAATCCAATGCTATCCAACAGTAAGTGTATAGAAATCTCTAAATAAATAAACATTGGTATTTCAACCACTGTTGGAAATATTTCTCATTTTTGAAGGCTATTTATTTCCATTTCAAACAGTTTCTTACTGACTGATTGTGTCAGCACTAAAACTGGTCTTGAAGAGGTACAGCAGCAGAAATGTGACAATTGGCACAAGCATTTACTGTAAAGTCTAAGACATTATTAATGGTTTTAGTGTTAACGTGAAGGAGTCATACTTCGGATGAGTAATTTCGATGAATAAAAAAAGACAATCCAGAAATCTTTTTTTCCCCCTTGTTATGTTTTAGATCAAATAGAACTACTCCAGATTTGATGCTGAAATCTGCTTATTAACTCACATTTTTCCATCCAAATATTAATATAGTTTTGAGCCAAATCTCTGGATCCTGGTGTTTTAGCATTTACAATTGTATTGCAAATTTATTTCAAGCTGTGATGTATACTCGTTGGGAGTACAAATTTGTTAGTAGTAATAATTGAAGTCGAGGTAAATCCACAAGGACATGTTGAAGACATTTTGACCTTCAGGCTAAAAATCACTCGTTATACACAGAAAATTCAGTTTCGATGAGTAAACCTTGGGCTCTATGCCTTATTAGGAATTAATTTTTAATCAATTGCATCTTCAGTTGAAACACCTTTTTATTCAAAATTTCAATACAATCAGATTATCATTGAGATTCTTATGTCTCAAAATATATAAACCCAGATATATTGCACTTATATATAATACGATATAAATTATTAAATCTAACGACCTGAAATATGTTAAAATTTTCAATCCAGTTACGTTCTCTCATAAATTCATTTTCGATGATATTATTACAGATTGACTCTAATAAAAAGTTCTTGTTATAATTGTGAAATGATGTCATTTAACTAAAAGGATAATAATTGAAACTTTGTTGTCTAGCCTAGTTAAGTTCATGCAGTAAAACAAGTTCCTTTGTTAGTCTTTGGTTATAACATGTTATGTTAATTTTGGTATTTTGTGCAACGCGCGCATTGCTTTCGAATGTTTAAAAATGAATATCACACCAAGGAAGCTAACAAAAAGTATTAGTTTGAAAGATCACACTTCTGTTACAGTGAGAGGTATTGCTTTTGCAGTCTGGTGTAGGCAATCAAGTGTATTGAAAAAATTTCAAATAATTTAAAAAAAGAAAGGGTAAATCATCCAAAAGAAAAAAAAAAAGAAACATGTAAGCCTCCCAAAGGAAAATTTATTCCAAAAATGATAAACTCCCTAAGGAAAAAAATTTAAATTTTAAAAGAAAATTTTCATTCCATTAAAAATTTGTTGATTTTTAAAAATGTTTAGATAAAGTCATCCCGTAGGCTAAAAAGGGGCATTAGACCTGAAAACAAGTAAAAATGTAATAAATTTCAAAGAATCCCCAAAATTTCGTTTTGGCTTGAGCCAAAAAGTATTTGTTGTCCCCAAATTGGGAAAGAAGTAAAAGGTTCCAATTTAAGGACTAGAAATAAATATCCGGGCCCCAATTTTTTCCCAGTAAAAAAAATAGAAAACCAAAAACATCATTTTCGCACCCCTTGTCTTGTTTTTGTGTTGTTGTTGTGTTGTTTGTGTTGTCCTTGGTTGTGGTTTTCTCTGCTGCGCTTGGTCCGGCACGTTGTGTTTGTAAAAATTGTTGTGTTATTATGGGTGTGTGTGTGTGTGTGTGTGTGTGTGTGTGTGTGTGTGTGTGTGTGTGTGTGTGTGTGTGTGTGTGTGTGTGTGTGTGTGTGTGTGTGTGTGTGTGTGTGTGTGTGTGTGTGTGTGTGTGTGTGTGTGTGTGTGTGTGTGTGTGTGTGTGTGTGTGTGTGTGTGTGTGTGTGTGTGTGTGTGTGTGTGTGTGTGTGTGTGTTTAAACATATCCATACATTTCTAAATTACTTCAAACTGTTTAATTTTTACTGCACTAAAGATAAGTTAAAATCAAAAAAATTCTTTTTGACATTTTTAGGGAATAGAACAGCATTGTGGAAAAAAATAGGAAAATATTGAGATTTCAAATAGTATGTAGATTTTATGCAATTGTGAAGATAAACTTGGAAAAGTCTAACCTTTTTCTGTATTGATTTCTAACGAAAATCTAAGAAAATAAATGTGATGAATTTCAACATCCGCTCTGAAGTACAAAAAAAGCGTTTTCATAAAGTTATTTTGTAAAGTACAGGAAATGAACACACAAAATGTTCTATTGAAAACGTCAGAGGAATAAAATATGATGAAGTGGGAACAGAAAATGTATGCCTAAGTTGGTTAGCATGAGAAGAAATTTTGCTCAGATAAAGTATTCATTTGTTCTACCTTTTGACATTTTATTCTTCATACATTCACGAAACCCTTTGAAATGAGATTTTTTTTTATTCGATGGAGAAAAAAATCTTTAGACGAATGATTATATTTGAATGTTTAAGTTACTTGAATAATTATTTTCCCCAAAATATCTTTTTAAATTCTTGATGATAATTATTTTCATTTCTTAGTTTTATTTCCTCAGAGTGCTTGAGGAAGTATTAGGCAACTTTTATGCAGACTAATATTTACTAATCAAATATTAAGCTGGTTGAATTACCTTCGCTAAATTATATTATGTAGAATAATAAGACATTAAAGAAAAAATAAACTGGGAAGTGATTCTAATGTAATAGTTGCATAATTTCTTATAAAACAATACTGAGGCATAGTTCCAGAAATTTTGTCCAATTTGTACCGTAGAAAAATCAAATTAGCATTCCCGTCTATTTATCGTATTGAACACTATTGTGTAAATGCTACAGTAGTAATTTTTATATCATATACATCCAATAAAAGCCTTAAAACATGTAACTATTGTTTTGGACAAAATTTTTACATCCTGTATTGAATTTAACTGTAAAATAATTTAAACTTGAATGAAAATTAGCCAGAAATCATCCGTACTTTAGTATTCTATTAAATATATGTACGAAAGTTCATATTTTAATCTAAGATGATGTATTATTTTCTAATTTTATCTTAAAGGAACTTTGATTCTTTTTTCGGGAAATTTAGAACTATATTGAAACATACATAACATGGTTCAATACGAAAAGAATTTAACTTTTAATTATTTATTATACAATAAAATATTTAAATATTAGAAAACACACACAATTGATGGTTTTTTTTTATTTCAATGTTTCACCAATAATTTTAGGGAAAAATAGCATTCTAATAGCATTATATTTTCTTTGAGAGTAATATTGATAACATATACAAGCATGTATCAATAATACACAGGTTTAAAGCTTTGCAATTCATTTTTCAAGAAGAAATATATCGTGGCACCACTATTTTTCACAAGAAACAAAAAGTATCTTTTATTATTTGAGGTAAGTAGATATCGGGTCGAAATGTTGAAATGAATCGAAATGAAAAAAAAAATCACTTCATGTTATTTATCACCGGATTCTTACCTCCTTTTGTATTCCGTGTCATTTAGTATGCATTTCGAACACGTCTACAGAAAAAACATTCAATATCATTTCCTTTATCCTAGAAAATAGAAAAGGGATGCTTGTTCTACGTGTATTGTCAGAAACAGTTTCGCCTAACAATGAATTGAAAGATATTGCAGAACGCTTTTTGCATTTCATAGAAAGAATAATTGAAGAAATAGGCAAAATTTAATTTCGAGGAATGCTATTGATTCCGAGAGCTCTGATAGAAAGAATATTCTTGTGATGTAAAATTATACAAGAAGTTTACCCTTTAATGCATTCCATATTAAAAATGAGAAGGTTTATTTCTCCCCTTTTTTACAATACTTCGTTTAATTAATCCAGTAATGCAAACTAACGACAAAAATGAATTCCTGGATAAATAAGTAAGATTTTTAGATGAAAATATTCAAATTTCAAATTATTCTCTATCATGTATTTTTTCTCAAATTCAGTTTTATTCAACAGTAATGTTTCAAATCAGATTACCGATTTCCGGTTAAATGTAGCCTATTTACATGATGGAAAATACAGATAGTAAAAATTGGATATAAGTAGCTTCAAAAAAATAAATTTCCATCAGTATAAGCAAAAACATGAAATAAATATCATTTTTTTTAAAAAATATTTAATTTTTATTTAAAACGTTAATTTAATTTCATTATTTTTTTTTCTTCTTTTAACCATTTAAACAATATTTTTCTTAGATTAAAAAATAAAACTAGATTACTCTTATACATCAAATATTATCACCAAAATCAATAAAATAGTTATACATATATATAATTTTTTTTTTTTGGAAATGTCTTCGAAACTTTTATTTTTATATGAAAAAATGTCAATTATTTATTAAGAAATAATATTTAAAACTATCTCTTTCTCATGTTTCTCTCAAGAAAAGTCGGAAATGAATGCATGAAAATATTTTTTTTCCTTTTTCAGCTACGTCTTACAAAATTATGTGCATTTCATAAACATTCGGTGCATGCAAATAATTTATTTTAAAACAAACTCATACTAAACAAAAAAAACCAAGATTTTTTCACTTTTAGATCTTAGGTATATATTTGTATTACAATGAGACTTAAAAAACATTTTAAAGAATGCAAAATATTATCTACATCAACACAATTGTATTTGCCCTTATTTTGAAGTTGTTGGGTTTGAAGCATTGAGACTCATTTACATAATATTGTAGAACTGCACATTTGTTACAAGAGTATATTAATGCATTTACAAATTATCACAAATTTCAATTACTAATAAAAGAAAATAAATTTCGACAAATACAAGATTTAAAGTAATTGGATAATAACCCAAACCATACAAAAAATTAACAAAATGAATTAAACCTCATGAAACACTCGACAAAATGATTTTTAGATCAATGCATCTCCATATAAGTAATATATTTGAAAAGAAGTAAAGTTATTATTTCTTTGAACATATTTTGAAGACAATCCTTGATTTTCGGTAATAAAAAATAATTCTAATGAAAAAGGCTAATATGTGTGTATTTTTTATCATTATTTATCAAAGTAATGATTATATTAAAAAGAAAAATGTTTGTGACAAAAGCAAAAAAAACAATAACTGTATTTTAGTTAAAGTAGTCACCAAGAAAAGAAAATGGTACTTTCTGATTCATTCTGGAAATTTCAACAGAAAAAGTATTTATAAAAATAAAAATTCCCCTTGCTATTTTAAAAGTAATCTTAATTATTATTTATCACATAACGCTGCAATTCCTCACGTGAAAGGGGTGTGAAAGTTTGGATATTGGGGTGTCAACTCAAGTGTCATCCTGGTCATTTCATTGAGTTTTAAAATTACGAGGTCCATCACCAATAACCCTCGTTTTGTTTCATAGCGTAACGTTAGTAGCAACAATTAATTAAATATATTATTATGAAAAAATTTCAGTTAATATGAGCATAAAAATTGACAACGTCCAAAAACACATAGAACTCTAGCAATATTTGATAGCTTTTCTTAAGAGATAAAATTGAAAAATGAGAAAAATTTCTGGAAAAGTGATTTGATTAAAAACTACAAGATTAGAAAATTGAAAGAATTCTGAAATAAAGAAAAAGAAAACCTTCAGAAACGCACGATACATAAAAAAAAACTATTATTTTCCCCTAAATTAATTGAAATGATATTGGACAACTCTCAAAGATCTAGATGGCGATAAAAAGTAATATTTTTTCAGAATATTTTTTTCTCGAAAGAAATATATTCTTTTCCCTTTCGTAAGCTAGTTTAAAAAATTACGTCATTTTTTTTCTCTATTAATAAATGAAAATAGATATTATTTGAATTACAACATTCAAAAACCCGTCGCTTTCCTTTTGACGCATTTCATTTTATTTCCGTTTTGATATTTAAATTTGTTTGAGAAAATAATAATTAATTAAATATTTACACGTTGTTTTTATCAGTGTGATACTTCCTTTGATATCATCTACTAAGAATAGAGTATTTCGTATTTCATTACAGTTATGTAAATGAGAATATATATAGTACTTCAAAATAATTCAAACTCATTTTTGCTCTCTTCACAAATAGCATGCATAAGAAAGATTTAATCAAAATAACTTTAACTCAAAAGAAAAAAAAATATTTTCACCAAAATCAATTATTTTACAAAGGAAATAAAATTTGGCAGATTTTGAAATAAAAAAACTTTATTTGAAAGTCAAATCTCCTTCTTAACCGACGCAACAATTTTATTTGTATATCCCAGTTGACGTTTGTTCGGATTGTTACCGATGAAGAAAAGATTCTTGAAAATAAAATAAAATGGGCGGAAATGGTTGACAAATTCTACAAATGTGAAAAAGGAGGAAAAAAAGCATTTTTCGATTTATCGAGGAAAGAAAAAGGTTGAATATGTTTCCGAAGGAACATCGATTTGTTTCCTATTTTCTATTAGTAATACAATTTTAAATCTTCTTTTGAATACAAAAAACCACAGTATGCTCAGATACTTCTGCTTAATATTCACTTTTATACAATTCCATAATTTATACCCGAGGCTCTACAATTTTACATATGAAAACATCAATATTTATGCTAAATTATCAATATAGCTGCAAGAAATATTTTTCCTCTTGAGCAACGATTTTCAAGCCGCAACAAATAAAGTTAGATCAAAGAATTATAACTGTCAAATGTAATTCACATATTAAAAAGCAGTTTTGAATTGCATGTTATTCAAATTAGAGCCCAAATCTGCCTTTCTATAGGTATTTAAATCCTTGCTTTTTTCCTCAAAAATTGTCACATTGACACATTTCAAGATGAGATTGTATAATATTGTATCACACACACACACACAACCACCAAATCTGACAAATTAGCGTATTAAATTCCAGAAATCATGCAAATTAAATTAGTTTCCAGTACAAAAATGTATAAAAGTTGAGATCTCTGGAATAAGAGAGAAGGACTCGTGTCATCATCTATCAGTGTGTGTGTTGCTGCTATTTGTTATGTGTATGCTCGCCAATCAAATGTGGATCTGAAATACGTAGTATGATCCAGAAGTTCGGCGACAAGGTGTATAAAACCTTACCCGGAATAGTTCATGGTACCGAAGCACATCCATCTTCATAGTAGTCCCCTTAGGTGATGATACCTTCTGCCAGCATTCCTATAGCTTTTGGAAGTGCAGCTGGAAGCCATTTTTCGCAAACTCTTATTACGTTCACGATGCTGCTTTCACTTCATCTGATGTCACAAAACGGCGACCATGTAAATGTTTTTTCATTGATGGGAACACGTAAAAGTCACATGGGGTTAAATCTAGTGCATAGGGGATGTGGAAGCACATGAGTGCGAGTTTTGGCGAGGAACTGTTTTACCAATTGGAATCGATGTACTAATGTGCTGTCATGCGGAGGATATCAGTCGTCACTCTGCCAGAACTGAGACCGTTTACGACGAATGGATTCCTTCAAACGACGTTTAAGGACGGTCACGAACACATTCAGACACCAACGCAACATTTTTTCGCTTTCCATGAAGTCAAAGGTAGTCCAACGCGTTCATTGTCTTCGATGGATCCTCGACCCTCTTTAAATGCCCATCCTTGGATCTCGCCATGGTAGATTCATGATACACCTGACTTAGCCTTTCCAAAGTCTCCACTGGGATTTATTTAAGAGCAGACAGAGAACTTAATGTTCAATGCTGTCAAGAAGCTCTTTTTGTTAGACCGCATAGCAAAGCTAACTAGTTTCAGAATATAACAGCTGTGCGTGTAGTTTGGTCACATGACATGGACTAAAACAATCTGGACAGGTAGAGAAGGCCAGGTAGGCTGGGAGAATCCCTTTCAAGTGGTTTAACTTTAGGTACTTGCATTCGCCGTCAGCAATAGCCGCATTCCCCGAATTTTGGGAGAGTACTACGTAAAAAGGTTTCTAGCATTACTAGATTGCAAACAAATACAAAAATGTCCCTTACCACGTTTAACTCCAGTGAAAACACTATAGGAAAACATATACATATATGCATGTACATATATGATATGATTTGAAGTCAGAAACAGACTTAGTTTTTAAAAAGGAACTTTTATTTGATCAAAGTTAGACATCATCTGACGCAAAGATCAGAGAGGAAAAAAGCACGTCACCGAAAATCTTAAGTGGTTAACACTTAAAACACCGATCGCGGCGTTCATGAGTGCTCTTGAAAGTTAATGCTGACATATAGGGCTATTAAATATAACGATCTGAAATTAGACATGTATATTGGTTAGGCCATATGTTCGGAAGAAATAAATGGGTAATTAATTTGATACTTGAAGAGGTGAGGAGAAAATATAAAAGTGAATTGCTAGATAGGGAATTTAATTTTTAATCTAATTTAATCATCCTTACATTTGCCCCCTCCCTCCCCCAATTTTAAAATTGAGTAATGGCGCGTGGTTTTTTCTCTCTTTACAAACTTAATCAATTTTCAACATATAGAAAACAATACATAACAACATTTGGAAACGCATATTACACACAGTAGAAATATTTATGTAAAAGGAATACTAAAATCAAATTGTGTTCTAAAATAAACGAAACTATAACAACAAACACAGTAATGACACTTCCAAAATATTAATTGATAAAAATGAATTTCCGTACATATAACTGAAGATTAGCTTGTTCAAATCTATTCGACATCCAGAACAAGAGCTCGCGTTTCCTCCTATTCTTTCATAATAATAGATTCGTATTATAGCTAGCAGATAATGCTTTCAAAAAAAAATTTTATATTGGAAAATAATATCATATCAAACAATAAGATAATAGATATAAAAATACATGGTATCATACAAATATTAAAATACTAATTTTGTATAAAAATCTACTCTGGCGCCATCGTAGTAATACCTTATAGTGTTACATTACATTTTCTATATATGAAATACATTGTTTAAAAAGATAAAAAAAAATATGGACACTAATAAAATGACATTATTAATAATATGAAAACAGTGTACAACAACTTATATGCACTATTCAACACAATAAACAATATTTTATTTCATATGCGTTATGAAATATAAGAAAATAAAGATATAAAAATTATAAGAATATAGGAATAAAAGAATATAAGCGTTATAAGACTGAAAGAGCTCTTTAAATAATTGTGAGTCGGAAATGTGGACTCTCTTCTATCATCACCTTTAGTATTTATGTAAAATTTTCACAATATTCACTGTAATTTAACAATATCGCGCATACAATATTTTGAATCTCTCCGTAACCTTTTAAGTATTCGTTTCATAGACAAAATTCTTGACTTTCTCTTATATAACACATTCACTAATATAAACTGTATCACACTACTTATTTTTGAACACATCTCTCTGAGAAATCTGCGTGATCAAATCGCAGATGTTCAGAGATGCTAATAAGAGAACAATAAGAGGTGTACATATCAAATTGAACACGTTTGTCCTCTTAATGTTTCAAGACATACAAAATTATAATGATTGTATTCTCCCTTATCCACTGTACAATATTCAAAAATAAGCTTCAAGTTATTAAATTAATTTTAAATTTAGATAAGAGGAAAATTTCGAGAAATAGTGAATCTTGATATATATGGCCGATATATCAGAACACACAATTTCAAAATGAAAAAAATTAAATGACATGCAATACGGTTACTGCTGAATAAAATAATTAAAAAAACAATAAAATTCAGTGGAGAAAAAAGAATGCAACGTGACTTTTCTTTTGTTTCTTATAATAAATTAATATTACTAGTATTAGTACATTAGTCAAATTTCTAAAAATTTAATTTATATCTTTCAACTTTAAAACACCAATTTCTATCATAAATGTTAATTCATTCGACATCTTAAGATAAAATTATGAGAAGTATATTAAAATTTCTCAAAATTTTGTATGACAAAAACTATACACTTTGTTTTCTCAGTTAAAATATATAAAGAATATTTCATTTAACACAACTGTATTATAAAAATTAAATGCATCATATCATATATTATTATTATTCTTAAAATTCTGTTCAGCAAAACTCAGTCACTTCAATGTTTCTAAAATTAGAAATATATAATTTAACTGACCTCCACTTTGTAGCGGCAGAAGTCCTTGGTGAACGGTAATCCAGATGTTGTTGCCTAATTTTATGATTTAATAATTTTTTTCGATGTTGATCAAATCACTGTATTATTGGAATTAATTCACAATACCATTCCGAGAAGAAGAAGATTTTTTTTCTGGCGGAAGAGAGCGATGTCTTTCTTAACGGGAATAGGGGATCCAAGCTTCTCTTCTTTTTTTTCTTCGCCATTAGAACGTTGTTTCTTTCACTCACGGCAATCCGGTTGGCCTCTTCAGCAAAGACAGAAATATTCAGCGATAAAAACGGTTTCTTCTTGGGGTCAAAATCGCGTTTCTTATCCTTTCTTACCATAAGGCATTCATTTTCAGTTTCGGCAACCTGATGTCTTTAACGAAGAGGTATAGCGCCGTCGGAGTTCTCGTCAAATTCTCCATAGCATTTATTACGGTCGTTGGCGTTCGTTTTAATTTTAAGATGATTTTAAGAATACATTTAAGTTTAAATTCTGAAATGCGTTTTCAGGTAAATCCTGCCAGCTTTATTTCTGACATGATTTGTAGTCAGAAACAGACTTAGTTTTTAAAAAGGAACTTTTTATGTTGATCCTATGCAGGGAAAAAAATTTAAAGGACACCTTTGATCGCGCGTTCATGAGTGCTTTTGAAAAGTTAATGCTGACACACACACAACACAAAAATATATATATATATATATATATATATATATATATATATATATATATATATATATTATATATATATATATATATATATATATATATATATATATTTAAATATATATAGTTCAGTCACAACACACAGGAATCAATAAAAGAAAAAAAATCGAAACTAAATGAATTCTATAACATAAAAATCCCATTTCAGAATATCAATGGCGAATATAGAAGACAAAATTCTAACGTTTTCAAACAAAATTTAAAAAAATTTATAAAATAAAAATTTATAAAATATCCAAGTGCAACCTCGGACTTAGGACCGATAAGTGGGGTTAAACTAGTTTGATGGAGCCAACCTTCCACCTATTGCAACTTGGTAAATTAATCGTAAAATATCCAATTCTCAAAATTTAAAAAATTAAAAATTTAAAAGTTAAAAATTAAATAGTTAAAATTAAACCATTAAACTTGAAAAATTAAATTATTCGCCATCGCATTCTGAAAGATATTATATTAAAATATTAAAATTCTAAAACAATTAATTGATAATATAAGTGAACCTCGAACCCCAAAAAGATGACGCACTATCCTTAGGTAGAAAATGTCAAAAAATCCGAAAGTTCAAATTAAAACCAATTATTTTCAAAAAATGAATAGCGTAAATCATTAAAAACTCACCAAAAAGCATTCTATCAATAATTCAATTCACAAATTTTGAACGATTTTTCTCTCACATTTAATACATAATATCACATTTAATATATATATATATATATATATATATATATTTAAAAAGGAACTTTATTTGATCAAAGTTAGACATCATCTGACGCAAAGAGCAGAGAGGAAAAAAGCACGCCACCGAAAATCTTTAGTGATTAACACTTAAAACACCGATTGCGGCGTTCATGAGTGCTCTTGAAAGTTAATGCTGGCGTTAATGCTATTAAATATAACGATCTGAAATAAGACATGTTTATTGGCTAGGCCATATGTTCGGAAGAAATAAATGGGTGATTAATTTGATACTTGAAGAGGTGAGGAGAAAATATAAAAGTGAATTGCTAAATAGGGAATTTAATTTTTAATCTGATTTAAAATTATCCTTACATATATACAACATATTTATACATACATGTGCGTGAGTGAGTGTATTACGACTAGAAGTTGTCTGGCAAGTCTGACAACGGTGCTTCAGGAAATTTCTTACATACTGGAAGTTTCCTGGAATGCCACGTATCCTCCCGGCAGCTTCGAATATTCGAGCTATGAGGTCTTCAACTGAAGAAACAGGCATTTCGCCCACTAAAAAGAACCAGTTAACACTTTAAGGAACCAACCTCACGTAACCTTCTGCTCACACTAGCAAAGGCAGTGTGATGTGAAACACGGCTGTTTGCGTAACATTCCTGGTACAACTGCCAAGAGTAGTGATCATTACATTCCGCATCACCATACACTATTAGAGTATCGATCAGTTCTTCGTTTGAATTCGAGTTCATTCTACCTCGTAGGGAAACGGATCTCAAAATCTGACTTCCAGTAAGATCGGTGTTCATGAAACCTTCCGTTCAGCTCCATCTACCGCAAGACAGCCTGGATAAATCTTCCAGAACGTCAGGAATTCCATGCAGCGTCACTGTCAGACTTTCCAGGCGAGTTCTTGTCGTAAATTTGAATACGTGTTGTAGTACATTTTAATTAAATGTTTTCGGTCCCATTAATGGTTGTAGTTTCTGTTCTTTTTCTCTGGTTTTTTGTTCCATGGCTCGCAACTACGACATTTGCGACCCGACATTCCTATGTGATTTTGAGTCTTTTCTGTACCCCCAACACGCAATTTTGTAACAAATCACCCTGCATACAGTACTTTTTAAATTATTGGAAAATTCAAATTCAAAATTGTTAAAATTTTGAGATTTTATTAAATTCAATCAAATATAACATAGATACTTCATAGAAAAATTCCAATTTAATCTTTCATCGAGATATTTGTGTAGCTGTAAAATTATACCTAAGAGATCTTTTCAAAAATGTAATTAAAGTATCATTTGTAACTTCATAAGTCCTGCACCAAAATTTCATGTACACAGTAACTATAAAATTTATAAGGTAAGAATTCTGAAATGAATAATTATCAGTGGCGCACAAAAGGGGGGTCCTGAGGGTCCGGAACCCTCCCAAAGCCCTTGATTTTTTTCCGATTGGTTATAATTCTAAGTATATAATACGTAAAATTTAATTAAATATTTGTTATTAATGATTAATTTTATTAATTAATGCTAATTATTTATTCAATAATTAGTTTTTTACTGTGTTTTGTTCCTGAAAATCGACAAAATCAAAAATAGCATGATAAAAGAATGGAGAACTTTCAACCCCGCCCCCCCTTGAAAAATCCTTGTGTGCGCTACTGATAATTATAATAACAATCTACCTCTTCAATGAAAGATGAAACCATATTGAATAAAGCCAATGCTAAACAGCTCTTTATGGAAACTCATCACAAAATAATTTTATTGTGAACCGTCTGTTTTTTCACAAAGTTTCTCATTTACTTTTTAAACTAAACCTTTATTAGTAACAGATGATCGTTTACTCCATGCTCTGATCATTTATTCCGTGCTCAGATCGTTTACTCCTTGCTTTTCCATGATCATTGTTGCCGCATTCCATCACTCACTGCATTTTTCCTACATGTTAACGATGAATTTCAACTGGTGTAATATTCATTTCGTTCCAAAAATGGATTACAGAGCTCACTTCACAGTTGGTGGAATAGGCAATCGTTTTGAACACACATTTTAAACACTCACTAACACTTGTAAAAACTACGCAATCTGGTTATAATACCGTCATTGGACTGCCAATAAACCAGAGAGACGTATGCGCAAGGGTTGAAATAAGATACTACCGCTACGGTTGCGGTACCCCGGACACACCTTGTAGTTTAATTGGAGGAAAATATTTCCAACAATGTTATTTAATTTTTTTTTTTCAAATACCTAATATTTGTTGAGCTTAAAAGTGCTCTTCTTTTACACAAGTTTGCTTTTGCATACTTATAAAAAATTACACTTGGAAACGTTTAAAAAAAATTTGTTTCATTCACTAGACAGTGGCTAAATTATGTAATTAAACTTCACCGTCTTAGAAGCATAAATGGATTTTTCTTTTCTCAATATTTTTATGGTGAGCAGAAACCCCTTTGAAGATTAAATACACAATATATAAAAAATAAACAATTAACTTCAAAAAAATACGAACTTCATGTAACGTTTTTTAGTTATTACTAATATTGGAAGCTCTTTCTATTCACCCGCCCTATTACGTTTTTTCTTGTTTAAATTCCTTCAAAAGTATTAAAATTTTCAAAGCTAATAAAAGAAGATTGCTTTTTGAAGTGCTAAGAGTTTTGGAAAAATTGCAAGTGAGAGAGAGAGAGATGTAAAAAATGAAGTTCATAAATAATATTATTACTTTTGAGTGAATAGTTACGAGTTTACTGTTTTTTTTTCTTGGTAAAAATATCCGTAAAAAATTAATTTCCCAAGGGAATTTTCTTTACATAAGATATACAAATATTATTTGATCTCAAATTCTTTTACGTGTAAGTCTATTATTATTTTTTTTCAGTTAACAAAAAACGTCCTTTTTAAAAAAAAATCTTGAGGGTATCTAAAATAAATACGGGTCTTTTTTCCCTATTTTATAGCATAAAAAGGATATGAATAATGAAATCAATGTATATATTTGATGCATAGTGAAATAAGTTTAAGTATTTATCAAAGAAATAAATTTCTCAGTATTTCTGGAAACACACCTTCCATATATTTACACGTACACAAAATTTTCATCTTGAAGCTCAGAGCAATGTTTCATTATTAGAGATGCAAATACCTGTATTAAAAATGTTTCTATGTAATAAATTTGCAGAATTATTTTGGTTAGATTAAAAATAAGATTCATCTCATATTTTTCAAAACTGGGTGAACCTGATTCGTACTTGAGTATCCATAGGGATTTCAAGTGCAGGGAAATTCTCAATAACGATTCACATACTTTGTTCTAAAATAACTGCTTCATTTGTGATCTAATTTATGCTAATTTGAGATATTGTAACTGTTCTTAACTTCCACAAATTTTACTTTTCTTTTCTTTATTTTTAGAACGAATTGAACCGATAAGGAATTCAAATGATCAATCACGAAATAAAATATTTCCTAAAAAGTGTTTTTGAATTATATATACTTACAGTTTGTTAGAATACTTTAAAATGTACAGTTGTTTACCTGGCTTAATTTAGCTTTAGTATGGAGGGGAAGCTTGGAGTGTTGGGTGCCAACTCAGATGTTGTCTTCTTCACGTAACTGGTGTTCAAAATCATGAAGTCTGTCACCAATTATCATTAGGTAGCTTAAAAGTGTGATGTTAATATAAACAAACAATCAATTCCCATTCACCTTAACAAAAACTTGTATCATTTTGTATATTTAAATAAACTTACGTTTTTAAAAATGGGTTTATAAGTTTCAAAAAAGGGTAAATTTTTCTGTGAAGTTATAATCACTTAATAAATGATGTAATAAATGAAATCATGTGTTTCCTACCTCCCTGTTGCTAACTTTATATATATATATATATATTTGTACATAAGTGGTGACCAAAATTTTAAAAACCTTTTTAAAATTTTTTTTGTTTTTTAAGTAAAACTTTGAAAATTTTCCGTTTCAAAAAACAAAAAATTTTTTATCATTTTAAAAAAATACAAATTTAAACAAAAACAAATAAATATTTGCAACCACAAAAGGATGCGCAAAATCGATATACAAAATACTGATGTGGCGTAAATTATCAGAGCTTAGTGACTTTGTCCGAAACTCTTGTCCGAATGAGGTACTCGAGAAATAAAAAGGAGCTAATTGAGGATATAATTGTCTCCTGGTATCAGTAAAAAAAGAAGGAAAGAGCTTAAAAAACTATTTTCAGTCAATAAAAACATCAAGGAAACGAATGAATAAAGGAAAAACCACAATCGTAACCACGTCCTCATCATATATAATGTATATAAGTTATTGCAGCCTAACTTTTTGTGCGTTGCAATTATTTAAACTTTGTTTTCTGTATTGAAATTCTCTTTAAAATGAATTAAAATACTTTACATTTTGTGCAACGAAAAATTTTCTATAAACATACAAACTTAAAAAACATAACAATTTTAAAAAGTGTCCATAATTTTGGTCACTAATGTATATATATAACACACATAGGCAAACAAAATGTTCTAGGTTCAAAAGCACTCAGATAATATAAGATTTTTTTTTATTTTGAAATATTTTTTTTAATGATCCTCATACTTAGACTATATTTAATTATCAAACTTAAAATTGCATCATTTTAAAAAGCCACCGACAGATCTAATGTCACAAAAACAGGGAAAAAAAGATAATTTTTTTATCATATGACGTCATGAATTTTTATCTTTTTTTTCCCCCGGAAATAAATTTATCGTTTTTTCCCCTTATTTGGGGAAAAAAGATTATTTAGCTTTATATATATTTATTTTATCAAAAAAATCGAATGTATATTTTGATATCGGGTCTCGAAAAACAAGCTTTTAACATTTATATTGTAAAACAAATAACATTTAAATTTATTAAATAATTAATGAACGATTATATCTACCTTTTATTAATTAAGTTACATGCGAGGCATCTTTGAATTGTGTAAAATTTCAGAACATCAGCCTTAAGGGTTTAAATGTCTTTCCTCGTGAAACATATCCAATTTTTAGAGAAGCATATATTGAGCCAATTGTTATTGAAAAAATATCTTTTTTATTTGCACAAACCACCTTAGGAAAATTTAAATTTCGAAAGGTGATTATTAATATAAAGTATAATTTATGTAGCAAATGTTTTTCAAGAAATAATTTTTGCCAAAACTGCCAAAATATTATTTAGTTTATCTCCCTAAAAATATATGTCAGGTTAATAAGTATTTCGAAAAGTTTACAGAAAAATGAAATATTTTATCAAATAAATATATGTATAAAATTTTTAAAAAAAATGTTTTTCCCATAGAACTTTTAAAAGGGCAAGTAAAAACCTTGTAAAAAATAAAAATTTTGAAAGTAAATTCCCTTGGGGTCAAAAAGAAAATTTTTTTTTTAGTTATTTTTTATTAAATAGTTAAATTACTATGAATATGTTTATTAATTTTCCAATTTTATGACAGAATTACAATAAATGACAAAAAAAAAGCAATTTTCCCTTTTAATTTTCAATTTTCCTTCCTATATATTTTTGGGAATTTTTTCTTTTTTTTTTTTTTTCTTTATTCATTAATTATACATTTAATTATTCTAATAAAATAGTATAGTAAAAAAGAAATCACATTCTCAAAAATTAAGCCATTCCATGGGAGATTAGAAGTCCAACGCCCTATCCATGGTGCTACAGGGAGTCAACGAACTATTTTCCTTTCTATATATGCTATGGGACTATTATTTTTGTTTGTTACCATTTATTATTTTTTAAATTTAATTAATGAATTAATATTTTAAAAAATGTATTTGAACTTGAATGGATGGAAAGAAAATACTTTATTAGCGATTGAAAATTTGAACAAGATATATATATATATAGGGAGAGAGTGAACTAATAGTAGGGAAATAAAAAAGTGGTAAGTAAAAATGTCTAAATCAAAAATTATTAAAACTGATAATTTTTTATATTTACCTAACTGTTTCTTGTTCATGATAATTCCATTAATTTTCCATTTTACAAGCATGCTGATAAATTCAATTCATGGTGAAGAAATGCTTATCTAAATATTTGTAAGTCTTAAAAATATTTCTGAGATTTGTATCTATGTAAAAAAATGTTTATAATATTTATATTTCTCTTTAAATTTTTTCAGATACTTTTTTAAAATTTTTTAAGATGCAATGTAACCTATTTAACAATAAATGTTTAAACCTAAGACATCATTTTTTCTATTCTTCACTGTAACAAATATTAGTTGTACGATAAATGTCGAAAAGTTTCAGCAATAATAAATACTATTATAATATTGCATGAAAAATTTGTTAGAACGATTGATAATAAAAAGATAACTAAAAATAGCCCAAAACTAGTTGCAAACTAAAATGGCTGGTTTATTTTATACCAATAAAAACAACTACTAAGCTGTTAAAATCTATATTTTAAGTGTGGACGAGTTGGTATAGGTAGTATACTAAATGTCATGATATATTTTATACCTGATAAAAACAATTAATGTGCATTTTTTTCAAGATGCATTATAGCATTTTTAACAATAAATGTGTGAGCAACTTACACCTGAAGCTGCTCCCTCACCGTCTTGCCTACCTAAGGGTGCAGGAGGAATGAAAGCAGAACCAGAAACTTCCATAATAACAATTATTTATTTACTCAAACATACTAACCAACAACAATTTATTCTCTAAGTGAATGCCAAAGGAGTAGCACGAGAAAAGAAAATATTTAAACAATATGCGCAAGTAACTTATTTAACTCAAGTAATCTAACGTGGATTCTTTAAAATTAATTCAACAAAGTGGCCAAAACCACTTTAATCTTAACCCGGGAAAATCAACTTTATTTAGTCTCACCTGCGTAGGAATTAGACCTTCTTACCTCCTTCTTATAATTACAAAATTATTTAATAGTCGAACTAATCTGAATATCAAGGTTTCTTCTTGAGAGGGGTGGCAGTGAATTAAACGCGAATGTTAGCCCAAAGATTCCCCTAGAGGATTAGTGATAGGATGTAAAAATCCGTCACAAATGTTTAAATCTAAAACATCCCTTTTACTATTCTTCACAGTTATAAATCTTATTTGTTCGAAAATGTATAAAAAGTTTCAGCAACAATAAATAAAGTTCATATGTATACATATATATATATTTTACGAGTATAATAAAATTATATTAAAAATTTGTGAGAACGATTGAAAATAAAAAGATAAGTTTATGAAAAACAGAAAACAATTTATTACCTCTAAAGTAAAATATCTTATAAACTCTTCATCTCAAAGTTAAATATAGGATCAAAAGGCATAAACTATTTACAAAGAAAAATAAGGAATAAAAAGATTCAAGGAATTATAGCTGTAATAAAATACATAAAACGGCATATCATATTCTTTTTCAATTTAAAACGAAATTGCTGAACATCGTCCATTTCAAGAAAAATATTTTCCTTAAACATAGCTTGGCACTAAAAATGAGGGGAGTTAGATATGAAGTGATTCGAAAATATAAATGCACTTTTGCTTCTTATTCATCGCCAAGCATTAAGCATTTCTTATTTTTCTGCTTCATGTGATTTTTAGCTACTTTTACATTGAAAGAATTTTCTAACAGACATCATTTTTCAGTGAAAAGCTAGAGAATATTACTATGTTTTTCACTAAAACCGATCACGCTGAATATATAGCAGCAATCACGTCAAAAGTAGAAGTGATCAACATAAATATAGAAATACATTTTTCTGTTAAGAAGGAACTAATGTGTATGTATATTTTCACTGAATCTCTTTTCAGTGTTTTTATGAGCCGTTTTTTAGCTATGCACGAACGAACTTAAGATAAAATCATCACTATTTGGTTTTTCTAATAGATAAGAATAATTTTCGTTGTTTTCGATGTTTTTACTTTTATCATTTTAAGATTAATGGACACGTCTTCTTTCATTAAGTTTTTAAAGTATTTACTGATAAAGCTATTGCTACTTTTATGTTTTTCATCTGTATCAGCTGTTTTGATAAAAACTTTTATTTAAAAGCACGAAACTTGTAATACTTTTAGTGATATAATTTTTTTATGCTTTCATTTAAAATGTTAAGAGCTTTTATGGCCATTTTATTAAAAATTATTCGCTTTTATCATCGTTTCGGTTTTTAAAAAGAAAGATAAAGACTAAAAAGTACTCTAAGATATCTCGTATATTAAATTTGCATATCTCACTGAGTTTTGGTTATTCATTCGGTATTCCTTGTCGAATTAATTTTAGAATGATATTTCATTTGAGGAATATTTACATAGAGAGAATTTAATTTTATCTTTTTCAGTAAAGAAATTGAAAAATACGTAAGAGATAAATATGAATACAGTTAACAAATATCTAATAAATTTCCTTAAAGCTGAGTTCTTTGCAGTTTTTTATTACAGTTATAATCGGGTGGACCTTCTAAAAACATAATAATTCTTTGGAAATTATCAGCTCTTCCGTACTTTTAATATAGATTTCAAAAACATACTAGTTGTTTTTTAGGTATAAAATATATCAATACATTTAGTACGCAACCAATTTTTATCAATATTAAAAAGTTAGATGCTTTTCTATTTAATAGACTCTTTGCTCAAATAAATTATTCATATAACATGTAGTTTAATGTTGCGATATCCCTGATTCATACCCTA
Organism: Trichonephila inaurata madagascariensis; assembly: GCA_019973955.1. Lineage (NCBI taxonomy): Eukaryota > Metazoa > Arthropoda > Arachnida > Araneae > Nephilidae > Trichonephila > Trichonephila inaurata. The sequence goes on along the minus strand of BMAV01010541.1, from coordinate 221,011 downwards.
TTATGAAAAAGTAAAGTAAAAAATTTCAGAAACTGGTAATAGGCATAAAATATGAAATGACGATTTTCGTAAAATTTCTTTTAATTATAATGTTTTATGTGGGTAGTTTTTCCTACTATTTTGATGAAATAAATAGATCAAATTTTCGACTAAGGATTTCAAATAATGTCAAACAATTTCTATATAGTCGCTTAAAAATAATTTTATCCTCGCCATCCATATTTTAACATAATTTCCATTTTGAGGAATAATAATACATATTTTAAAAATATTTATACCTATAATATTTAAATTTCAGCAACAGAAAAGGAATACAATTAGAAATGAAGGAAAAACAATACTTTGTTGAAAAAGTCCCAGAAATATTTATATAAGGATTTTTATTCAAAATAAGTTCTTTAAACATTTAAATACAAAGAAATTATATTTTAATCTTAGCAATTTAGAATATTTTAGATTATTTTCCGTTCTTTTTAAATTACTATGTACCTGCAATAAATATTTTTGTATATTTTTTGAATGAAAGTATATAATTTTTTTAATTGTCAGAAGAGATCTGTAAAAAGTAGTTTGAAAATATAATTAATATTCTATACAAAGAGGAATCTCAATAAATGAAGCATGGTTACAGTTAATTATTAAAAGCAATTAAATTCCTTTTAAGAATTCATGTTTAGAGGTCTCAGGGGTGTTAACTTTGTCTCGAGGGGTGAAAACATAAACAATTTTCAAACAGGTATAATTCTTTTAAATTTAAATTAAATAATTCTAACTTCTTACACATTATTTACAAAAGAGTACGGCTTCAAAAAAGTACAAAATGTTTGAAATATAATCATAATTTTAAAATTATAAGCATATGAAAATATGTAATAAATATTAAATAATTTTTGCGTTGCGCACTCTATTTGCTAAAATAGTATCCTCTGATGTATAAAACTCTATAGAATTATAAAATGTATCATACTCTTTAAACTCTACATCATTCAAGAATAATAAATCTTTAGTATTTCAAAATATTTTTTAAATATTGAAATATTTTTAAAAAATTTTAAAATGCGATTTTTTATTGTTTAAAATATATTATTTATTATTTTACTAATATAAAAATACTACAATATAATAAGGACACATTTAACTTCATAAATCAGCTTATAGTTAGTAATTAAAGCTACTGGTTAAGAAAACAGCATGCTGCAACGTAAAACTTAATTAATATAGAAATGTTTCTTATTTTGATATGCTTATAATTTTTTAAATTATGATTATATTTTAAACGTTTTATGCTTTTCTTAAGCTTCATTCCTTTATAAATAATGTGTAAGAGATTCGAATTATTTAATTTTAGCGAAATTTTAAATAATTGAATAGAAAAGTAGCGAAATTTTAAATGATTGTTTAATAATGAGACAGTAAGAGACAAAGAAGAAGTATATTAGTGATAGATTTCATTACGGTAAGTCATGATAAAGATACGAAACAAAGTTTTATTCCTTGGAAACTTCTTAAAACATTTGATACATTTTACTTAATATTAAATTTTCTGGCAAGAAATAAAATTATATCGTTTCCTACAAAAGTCGTAACCTAAAAATCAGAAAAATACTTGATATATATATCGAATGTAAAATTAAGATAGTAAATGTAGTACAATTAAATTGTGTAGTTATTAATTTTTTTTCAGTTTCTATTGTAAAGTTTACTATAGAAGACTTTTCCCAAGAAAAATGGTTTTAAAATATCTAAAGTACTTTTTAGTAATTCTGCGGCTATTAGATCGCGTTAAAATCTTAATAAGTAAAATCAAAATACATTTGTCAAATAATTTTGTAAAAAAATTAAACACTGTGAAAAAAGGGACAGTTTCATCAAAATTGAACATACACAATGTTTGTACGTATATGCACACAATGAAATTACCAAGCATTCAAAATCATATTACTTATTAATGGTTGGCGAGTGATAAATATTCCTAATCATAATTTCAGATATAAATTCTGCTATAATTTCTAAATTCTTGCTTAAAATATGCAATATTTTGGGCTTCCAAAACTAACAGTCTAATACAACACATATATGTTTGATTGGCGAAACTTCTGGTGATCTTGCTGGTCAAACAAGTTATTATTGATTACCAAAATCTTCATGCAAGAAAAAGAAGAAAGCAATGTACTATCAATCATGAATCTACAAGTACTGTTATAAGTAACAATGGATCTCGCAGCACACTTAAACAATCTTAAGGTATCCGACTACGTTCGGAACCATGATTTTAAAAAGCGCATAAATGGATAATTTTCATGATATTTAGTGTCACTTAGATTAGAATACACGTATAAAATTGTTTTAAGGACATTATGACAAAAAAAAATTATTTAAATACAATATTTTGGCAAACATTTAACATAGAATAACCTTTTTTCCAAATGTTCTCCTTTTGTACAAAATGCTTCTATTGTATTAATATTTTGCCTGCAAATAGCTCAGACCACTGTACAGAGGCTCAACTATGATTTTTGAAAAATTCACATTATTTTCAGAGTTACCACCAATTGAAATAATTATCGGCTTATTTTCTTAAAATTTCCCCCTTCTGTTTTCGTAAAACAAGGATAAACCGACTTCCGAGTTATGCATTTCAAAAATTCTTGTTGAGCCTCTGTACAGAGGTCTGAGCTGAATACAGGTAAAATATTAATACAATAGAAGCATTTTTTACAAAAGGAGAACATTGGAAAAAAGGTTATTAAGATGCCAAAATATTGTATTTAAATAATTTTTCGCATAATGTTCTTAAACTAATTTATACATGTATCTAATCTAAGTGACACTAAATATCATAAATGTTATCCTTGTACACGCTTTTGCAAAATCACTTTTCCGAACGCAGTCGGATACCTTAAGAAAAAGATACACAAAAGAAACTACAGCAATTATTAACATTATCATTTCAGTATAATTGCTTTATCGTATAATTCATTTGTTTCAGACAGTAAAAACAACATTTGTTTTTTTTTTCTTCAGAATTGCATTCCATTTCGACAAATAGACATAAAAAGCAATAAAAGATGCTTAAACTTGCTTTTTCTCAATTAGCGTCAAATAATCGAAGCACTTGTCGATTATATTATTTTTCATGCAACGAAGAAGAAATAAGCAGTTATCAGTAATATCTGCAAATATTAAAATAGCAAGTTATTTTGAATGCGCACTTTTAGCTGAAACAAAAAATCAAATTTATTTTTCCCGTCTTTTCTTTCTATTAACACAATCCCTCTAAATAAAAAGAGGTGCCTTTTTATTCCATGCTCTTTTTGTAACGAGTACAAAAGTATAACTTGAAGTTTGTTCAAGCATAAACGAGAATAAAGAACAATCACAAATTTCATTCCTGAATCATAAAAAAAAAATATATTAAAAGCACCGTGGAAATCATTTTCAAATAAAATGGCAACTTTCGTTTTACAAGCACATTTTATATTTTTGTTTTTATACTCTTTTAAAAACGCGAACGAATTACTTAACTAATGTTTTTTCGTTCACGAATCTCTTCTTTATCTCTTCTTTAGAGCACAAGAAAACTTTTTTGATTAATGATTTTGAAAATTCTAAGTGTCAAAAAAGCAATTTAAACATACGGCACAAAGTGCACTGGTGGAGGTTCAAACAAGTACAAATAACGATTTATTTTACCCTTCTGTTTAGAGATAAATGTAAGAAGAAATCATGATGGGACGAGATAATCCTGTGAAGAGAATTTGGCGAAGGTATTTATTTTCCTTCTATTGCAATATCATAACGTTTAACAGATCTCAGAAAAAATGACGTATAATAGATTGCACAAGCTCTCTCTTAATACCATCAATAAAATCTAGTGAAAGCATATTAGAATCGATTATAGATAAGACTTTCAACAAAATGTGAGATGTAATTACGTTTCCTGCCAATAAAATATTCCAATTAAACAAGAAAGAACAGTGGGAAAGTTACAGAAAAAATGATAAAGTAAGCAATTGTTTTATTATAAATGCAATAAAAGAACAAAACTGCACTTCATTTTTTAACCAAAAAGTTGTTGGGATCTTTTTTTAAAAAAAAAAGTTTTGAATTCATTTGTTTGTGTAAAAAAGTGCTTAAGGTATCCGACTACGCTCGGAACCGTGATTTTGCGAAAGCGCATAAATGCATAATTTTCATGATATTTAGTGTCACTTAGATTAGAATACATGTATACAATTGTTTTAAGGACATTTTGACAAAAAGAATTATTTAAATACAATATTTTGGCAAAAAATTAACTTAGAATAATCTTTTTTCCAAATGCTCTCCTTTTGTGATAAATGCTTCTATTATAATGATATTTTGACTGCATATCGCTCAGACCTCTCTATAAAGGCTCAACTAGAATCTATGAAAAATTCCCATTATTTTCAGAGTTACCGCCAATTGAAATAATTATTGGCGTTTTTTTCTTAAAATTGCCGCCATCTGTTGTCGTAAAATAAGGATAAACCCATTTCTAAATTATATACTTCAAAAATTCTAGTTGAGCCTCTGTAGATAGGTCTGAGATATACACAAGCAAAATATTATTATAATCGAAGCATTTTTTACAAAAGGAGAACATTTGGAAAAAAGATTATTCTACGCTAATTTTTTGCCAAAATATTGTAAAATAACTTTTTTTGCCAAAATGTCCTTAAAACAATTTTCTACATGCATTCTAATCTAAGTGACACTAAATATCATGAAAATTATCCATTTATGCGCTTTTGAAAAAATCACGGTTCCGAACGTAGTCGGATACTTTAATATTTATTTGAAAAACATTTCTAATTATTCAAGCATCCAAAAGTAAACTGTTGCTAGATAAAAACCGAAATTATTTAAAGATTGTCAATGTTTCCAGTTGTGTGTGTGAGGTAATAATTTTTATGAATCCTGAAATATAATTAATTATTGCCTGGATATATACATATTGATATTAAAAAGTAACGATAATATAATAACTAAGAAGCTTATACATATACTTGTACTCTTAATCTAAGAATAATTAACTCACTTCATAGATAAAATTAAATGGCTTTTTAAAATAAATAATTAGCAAAATGACATTTTTCTCGCAATATCCATGATATTGTAAGACAATAGTGTCTTTTGAGTGAAGTTTATCCTTTTTTTTTTTTCTCAAATTGGGATATTAATTTTTTTTTCTTGATGATAAGTTGCACATTTTTTATAAACCTTTCCTTATGTGTTGAGTTTATGGAAAGCATATTGACAGATATACTTTTTCTAAGCTAATAATTAAAATTCAAAACTTTGCTTCTTAATAATTTTGATCAAAATAAATTTCACCTCGAAATTACCAAATATCTCTTTTGACTTATTTATTTTATGGGGAAATGAAAGTTAAATGGAGTACTCATTTCACACTTCTTGCTTTTTTGAATTGTTGCGATCAATGCATATATTTGAAACATTGTCCAAAAATCCTCTTGTTGTTGCATGTAATTCGAAAACCAAATAAGCACAAAAAATTTCTTTCAAAGGTATTGTCCTTTAAACAGTTAATTATTGAATTGTACGAAAAAGAATGAATTACAATTTTTGTAAGACTACTATTAGGAAAAAAAATTGTAGATTTTAGAGGGGATAGTGAATTAAATAAATGTTTTTAACCAGGAATGCGTCCTCACCTTCTTTCAATCTATAGTGGTCTTGACATTCTGTTATGTCAATGAAATTGGTGAACGCTAGAATGAGAAATAATCCCCAAACATGAAGCAACTTCTGTCCCGGACACAATTAACCATTGATGAGTTGGCTCCAACCTTCATCATCAAGATTTTTTTTAACAAACATAGCGTGGTGAGGTTGGACGTTATCATTTACAAGGATGTATTCTTCATTAATATCACAAACATGTAGAGTCATATAGGGATATCGTTCCTTTACTTCTCAGCAGTCAAGTTCTTACAGGAAGCTCTCACGCAAGTTAGCGTGCAATTTATAGATTACATCCAAACTATAATTCCACTTACTTTGCTTTTTAATAATGTTAGATTTGCGCTATCTTGTATACCTATTTCACTTCAAATCAGCTCACAGACTTAATGATTCTTCAACATGAAAGGGGACTTGTCTGTAAAGATTAAAGAAGATCATTACTGTTTTGTCTCGTTACGAACTATCTTGCACGAGATAAAGGTACAAATTTTCAGGATGAAATTGGCCTCAGAATTTTTAATTCCTACTATTAGACACCTTAACTAAATTAGAAACTTCAACGCCACCCATCCGGTATAGTGTTAATGACGCTGATTGCTGTGCTGTAAGGACTGGGTTTGAATCCCGGAGAAGGCATGGGTGTTTATAAATGTATAGTGCCTTTGTGGTATGGGGGCACTCTAAATAGATGTCGAGCCCCAAGTCCTCTCGTGACTTTGGTGGAAGAAGAAGAAACGTGGGAGCTCTCTGACCTCCTCCAGGGTGTTTTTCCTCAAAATTGCTGTGGAACCGAGACAAATCGTACTTTAACCTGTATGGTGATTAAAGCTAAGGCTAACTACAAGAGTACAAACCAACCCCTTACAGCAGCATTTCTCAAACTGTGGGGAGCACCGCCTAGGGGGCGTGATAGCCCTACAAGGGAGAGTGAGCATATCGAAAATAAAAGGTTTAAAAAATTAATTTACTTTAACGAAGTAAATAAAATACTTTCTAGCATATAAAAATTACGCATTTACACTGATGTAGTTTATATATATCAGCTGGCGATATTACTTCATCAAAATTAAAAGTGTCCACTTTGATACGTTCCATAACTATCTGATTCTATAACTAAATAAAAAAACCATTTTGTCTGATTTGCTGTAATCCCACGATGAGAGATTTTTTATTATGTTTTCTTTTTAAACCTAAAATACTACTCTTTCAGGAAGACGGGGAGGAAAACTCAGAGCCAGATAGAAATTCTAGAAAAATAAAAAATTCATCACTGTTATTATTATTGAAACGCTGTACATTAGCTGTAGAAAGAAAAGGAAGACTTCTTCACTTTTCATTAGCTGATCATCGTTTGACCTTCAAACTTATTGGTATGATTAGTTCTGTCCCTTCTTTTATGATTTTGTTTTTCATTTGGGGTAGTTGTAAATAATATATTTCTGTGAAAGAGTTATATGATATTTGGAAAAGCACAGATAGCAATTTGAAGGATCATTTGGCTAAGATTTATTTTTATGGGTATTCTGAAACATATAAAGCATGATGAAATACGCGTTTTACACAATTCTTTTTTGATAACTAATATCCATATTTTTATATTGAATACACTTTTAACCCGGGAGCATTCGCATGGGGCTCGATGTCAAAGAACAGCAAAACTACAATAACTTGAACAAAATATGATGGTTTTGCTTGCAAATATCATTCCTGTAATGTTAGTGAAAATTGTCTGTGATTTGTGTCCTTTATTAAGGTTACGTACCTTTGAAGCATTTTAGTTCAGTTTTAATGGATTTTTTCTCAAATTATCAAAGAAAAAATTAAAAGTCCTTGAAAGTAGGTAAGTATATCTTCTCTTAGTTAAATTATTCACTTGAATTGTGATTTTTATTGTGTACAATAAAAATAATTGTTTAAAAAAAAACAAAAAAACATTGCGGGGGGGGACTCAGTCACCTCGCGCGACTATTAACGTTAGTATCGCGCTTAGTATAGTTAGCGCGAGCCTGCTCTTTCGGTTTAAAACATTTTGAAGTCCTCTCGCTTTAACTATTAATGCCAAATTTGATGGATATGATAGAGAGCAACATAGACTAGATTCTTTTTCTAATGACATTTATACTTTTAGAACTGGATGATGGAGGAAATAAATCTTTAATTAAATATCATTTTTTGCAATCTGTTCTAATTTAAAAACTAGAAAAAAGAAAAAATAACAATAAAATTATCCTATTACTTAAAATAATTTGCTTAAAATAAATATTACTTGAAAGTAACAAATGCAAAATTTAATACTTATCTTGTTAATTTGTATGGTTTATAATTAAGATCATATTGTAGCTGTAGCGCCAAAGCACATTATTATTGTATAAGTGGGGCATGATAAAAATTATGATTGAAAACTGAGTCGCCAATAGTGAAAGTTTGTGAAGCACTGTCTTACAGCGATGAATGTCGTGAGCTCGCTATGACACCGTCAAAAAGGTTAGACAAGCAACATCGCAACTTCAACTTCTGATAAAACTATTTTCATTCAACCTCTAGGTACCAATATTAACAAATCGGGCTAATAACATCTCCTAATCATATTTAACCCGCTAGTGGGCGCGCGGGTTACAGAGTCACCCCAGGCTCCCGAAATCGTTAATTCTGAGAGAACCATTTATTTGTTACCAATGACCTTGACAATATCCTCCTATGTGACAGTCTACAGGAGAACTAAAACGTATTTGTCACATATCTTCCTCTTTTTTGGGAGTGGCAAACATTTTTTGACAATCTCAAGGTACTTGTTTTGACTGAGTCCTCCACGTGACCACCTTTGTCCCAAAATATTTCTATGAACATTCCACACTTTTCCCCTGTGAACGACTTAGTGGTTTTGATTGCTGTTATTTACGACTTATAGTGGTATGTAATTGTAAATTAGCAGAATGTAAAAAAAGAAATGTGCATCTGTGATCTCTATTGAAGGAAGTTGAAACTGGTCAAGCAAGGGAATAACCTACCGAAATAATGCATATTAATCCTGATTGAGAAAGTAAGTTTGAGAAAAGCAATGGAAATGAAGAGTTTGAGTTAAAAGAAATATTTTCAAATGCTACCTAAAGAACTCCATCAAGAAAAATATAAAGCCGCAGGTTTACAACAAGACACATTCTGCGCCTGGTCAAAAAAAAACAAGCAAGAAAAAGTTAAATGTGCTATTTGTCGATTCTCTAAGGACAATAAAACTACAATAACTTGAACAACATATGACAGTTTTGCCTGTAAATAACATTCTTGTAATTTTAAAGTGTATGTGATGTGTGTTCTTTATTCAAATCATACTCCTCTGAAACTTCTTGGTTCAGTTTGATTGATATTTATTTCTCAAATTATCAAAGAAAAATTGAGAAGTCCTTAAAAGTAAGTAAATATACTTTCTCTTAAATTATTTCCTGGAATAATGATTTTGTCAAGTAATAGAGATGGCATTAAGCTGTTACCCCACTTTCCAAACTTCTACATCACTCCACCGAAAACTTTGGGCTTTGACAGATTTAATGCGCGTCAGCCCCTCTACAGAGCTGAACTTAGATGCCATTATAACTCGAAACCATGACTATACAATGCCAGCCACGAGTTCACGAGCATGACTACTCAACTAACGCAGCCTCTAAAGATAACTAAATAACCTCCATTATGGTAAACTATGTAACAATGTAATTATTAAACCTTGCTACAGTAATGTAAAAAAAACCCTATTTAATTCCTTTTTAAACAAATTTCGTTAAAACTTGTCTCTTCTGTATTTAAAAAACCCTTTACTTTTAATAAAGGCCAAGTTTGGGAGGGTTGTTTTGTGGGGAAGGGGACGGCTTGTAATTCTAACCCCTTTTGTGTCAAATCGGTTTCCTTGGGCATTCCGCCAATAGTTTCCATCCTGCTTTAAAGAGCGACGTTAATAAACGATAAATTATAAAAACTAGTGATGATGTTATTCGATATGTTACCCGGCAGGAGGTTTTCAATGCATAGTTTTTATTTTGGGCACCTATTTAAGTTTATTGATATAGATAAATGAGATGAATATTCTTTTTCTTAAACGTAAAAAATATGGACAAAAGTTCCATGGATTTTGAGAAGTATATTAAATTCGCACAGCACCATTATTTTTTCCATTTATTAATGATCTTTACAAACAAATGGTGGGCTACCGCAATGTGATTCTGATAATATTTTTAACCAATGTTATACTTGCATTATGAATTAAAAAATATAAGCAATTCATACGTCTTTTTATACTGATATATAAAAAAATTGATGTCTTAATCATTTATGATTGGAGGAAAGAGTTGAAACATTGAATTGAATTTTATCTTAACAATTTTAACTTGCATTATACTAAGATTTTAATTCAAATGTAACTGAATTTTTTTTATTCAGATTTATACATTTTTCATCATTAACTCTTCAGTAATACACTGCACAAAAAATTAGGAAGACACATGGATTTAACGAAATTACACAAATATTTCTTCTGATAACTAACGTGAAATAAAACATCCATAGTCTAAAATGTAGTAGAAAACAGACGAAAAAACTTCATAAGCAAATCAACGTACAGGAGTTCAAAAACTAGAAAAAGGAAATAAGTACAAAAATCATGATTCCGTGGAAGCTTTTATTTTTTATGGTCTCAGTGGTGAAATTCAACCTTTTGGCTGTTCTTAGGAGAAAAGGGGACTAAAAAATATCACGTGAACTTGATCTCCCAGAACCTATATCTTGATGTATTATCGGGAGACCGATATTCGGACAAACACAGCGAACGGTAGTGGATACTATTGAAGAGGCAATAAGTGTCATTATTAGACTATAGAATCGATTCTAAGAAACACACACACACAGAGCAAGTTTTACGTCGGAAAGGACATTGTTGTCTATGGGCTACTACTGTAAATAATGAGAGAGGTATTTTGTAAACAATTAATCAAGACAGACCAACCAATATGACGTGGGTTTAAAGACAGTATCTTTTGGCAACGGGATGAAAGGCTTCAAACCAAACACTTCGAAATAGACTTCGTGTGACTTCTCTGCATGCACGTAGACAATGGTGTGTATTCTTTGAAAGCAAGACAACTTGTAGCACAAAGAAAGTGGACTGCTGAATGTTGAGATCGGATACAAAGTGAATGTAGTCAAGAGCTGCTTACGGACGAGACTGGATTTATTTTAGAGTGTGACGCCAAACGGGTTTTATTATGGTGAGAAAGTGACACTTAAAATGACCCTATATTCATTCAGGAAATATCACATTACGGATTAGGTGGTTCGGTGGCATGCGCTGGTATCAGCATAGAGAGACGTACTAATCTGTATATCATACATGAGGGCAATTTGAAGGCTCAAAGATATGCAAACGAGATTCTAAGGTCTCATGTCATACCTTACGCTTCAGCCGTTGATGATTCATTTTTCAATTCCTACTATTAGCTCACACTCTCTATATATTTATTTATTTATCTAAAAGCCTAAAGGTTTACGTAAAGTATACAATGCTAGAGGAAACCACACTGAAAGCTTCAAGTAAATAACTTGATTCAATTAAAATTTATGATACTCTGAAGAGTTGGTCACATTTTTTTTTTTTTAATTCAATGTGTATTGGATATCTTATAATAGAATTTGTGTCGATATGGATCACTTATGAGTGACGGGGCAATAATAAACAGTCTTGTTATTAATTGCATTGTAAATTGAAGAATGAATTATTGTAAGAAAAAACAGTTTCAAAATTAAAGATTTTACTTAAAATAATTGGTAATTATGAAACTTATTCACATGATTTTTTTTCAATTTAGTTGTCAAATAATTATTAAATTAGAAATCATAAATATGTCTTCCTCTCATAAGGTTGTCAATAGCCGTTTTTATGATAGTGAGCGATGGTGCACATTTCATACGTTTTGTAGAACACTTGTTCTTGTATATAACGCACACATGTTTACGACACAAAATAATATTTTTCTTTAAATGTCTTGAAATAAGATATTTGCCTTAAAATTTATTTTTAAAGTTTTCATAAACTAGTTAGATTTTATCCTTAATAATAATGACATTGTTTTAATATCAATAATTGGTGTGTTATTATTGGAAGCCCAGTGACTGAGAGATAGCGTATCGCGCTTCTACGTCACAGGTCTGGGATTCAAATCCCGGGCTAGGAAAAGTCGATTCAACCCTTCATCCCTTTGGTGGCTAGATAAATGAATACCAGGCTTTCTTGGGAACTAAATAATGAGGGTTTCACGTCAGACTGACCATCTGACCGGAGCATCTACTCATGCACCTCAGCGCATACTGAGATTAGCACAGTAGACCTTGTTGCACCACTCAGTTTAGTTTAGTAATTATCAAGCTAGTTTTAGTCTTAACAGAAACAAATATATATAAATAGTCATGTGCATTTTGAAAGATTAATATTTTAGTAAACCATTATGTGTCTCATATATTTATATAAATTATGTTAATTATAATACTTTAATAAACCTCATATGTAATCAATATAATTCCACATACCATAATATACCAAAAATTTTCTCTAGTAACTTTTGTACTGATCTATAGATAACAAATATAAATTATGAGAATAAAAAATGTTTATTTTGCCAGAATTTAATAATGCAAAATGCTGAGAAAAAGATAATAAATACGAAGATATATATTTATATATGTTTCTTAATCTTCTGTAGAAGATTTATGTAAATGATAAATTATGAAACTTCTTTTTAATGTATAAAAAATGGTAGAATAAATACATTTTACGTTTGAAGAACTACCGTATAAATTAAGAAATATGTGATGTACTAGGATAAACTGAAGAATATTATATATACATAAAAGAATTGACGAATAAATACTTTAATACATTTTTCTAGACCATAGATATCAAAATTGAAGCATAAAAAAGGAATTCAATTTGCTTGAAATAGAGATTAAATCATTTAATGTATTTCGTCCTTTCTTAAATCTTCAAATGTAAAAATACAAGTTTGATGAAAATACTCTGAAAGGGGAAAGAAAAAAAGGTTTATCTGGTTGGAGACTTTCAAAAGAAGAAAATATATAAATGTATTTTTTAATTCTTTTCGAGTTCCAACTTTCCACAGAAAAATTGATTCCGCTGATGCGAAGCCAGATAAAAAAATTAAAAAGAGTTAAGAACTTTTTTGCCGAAGGAAATTTTAGAAGGTTACTTTTTTAAGGAACATTCGCATGAGAAAAAAAGTTTTAGAATGAATTCAGAAGAATACGACAACAATATGTTTCAAGTATATTTCTAAAAAGAAGAAAACCATTAACAAAAATCGACAACTAAATTAGTGAGAGTTGATGACGAGAAAAAATTAAATTTAAAAGAACAAAAACTCGGCAAACGATTTATTCCATGACTTTTTTTCATTGAAGCTGTAAAAATCGATGAAAAATCCTAAATTACCAGGTTTTGAGAAGACAGCTGTGAAAATTTTTAAGTCAAAATAAACGCATTTTCAAGCCTCTTTATTGAATATCAGGGTATCACGAAAATTCAAATATAGCAAAAGAACATTTCTTGTTAAAGAATTGGGAAATAGGATTTATTAAGACAGAAAAAGTGCTTAAGTGTCACAAAAAAGGAATAAAGTTAATGGAAAAAACTGAATACATGAAATTTCTTAACTCTTATTAAGTTTGAAACGGAATTTTCCTCTATTTGGGAGCTCAACAGATTTTTTCAAATGTGCTAGTTGCGCAATTCATTAATGCATAATCTTTAAAAAAAGATTGTATGAAATTACTACAGAATTAAAGAATGTGATTTGTGAGTGAGTGTTTAACATCGCATGTTGAAGCTACACTAGACCTATTGGGTCAAAACTTTGGCTTTTGACTCCATAACATTCACAGAAAATATTACAGTAATTGCTTATTCCGTGGTGACAATCACGACCTTAATATGTATCAATCACTGTAAATGTGAGATTTCCATGATCTACCCAGATAAAAAAGAAAAATTGTTGAATATTAAGTATTGCAGTGGAACCCATACCATTGCGGGTTATGTGAAAATGAGAATGTTAGCCAAGAGTGAATCTCAAATGACCAGATCCTTCTTTACCTTTAAAGAATATAAAAAGTTATATAACCTTTATTATTAAATCAAACCGTTCCAGCCTGTATATAGAGAAGGCGGTAAAAAATGGAACTCCCCTTTGAATAAGTCGACAAGAATTTCTGGTTCCTTGACTAAAGCAGTCAGCGTGGCCTGTTTTAAACTTGTCACTTTTATGACTGTTTGCAGAATTACCTGTATAGAATGTGAATAGCAGATTCAGATTCTTACCTGCTTTGGGGCTAGGGCATACTCATTACTGGGGATCATCTCAATATATGCCCTATTGTTTTAAACAGTATTTCTCTTAATGCTGATTGTGACTTTGGGGACTGTTTTATCATTCCTCATTATATTGGGCAGCTCTTCAACCTATAGGAAGCTCTAAGATAGCCATAAGATTAAAAAAAATAACGTTGTCAGAATCCTCCTGAGTGAATTCGTTATCAGTTATCATAAAAGCCAACTGACTGGTCTTGCATAGTATTCAACAATGAATTCGGTTTCTGCCTCATAACAGAGGTCTGTCAGATCTCTGTTTGGAGGGGACTTGGCTAGAGATCCCAAATATATAACCTTTGTCTTACAAAGATAAGCAGCCATTGGTGTGATGGTATAAATTGCTATCTTTTACAATATCAGGACACCTGTACTCATCTAGCGTACAACTTTAACAGCTCACCGATATGTTAACGACATCCTACATCTGATTACCTGGAGTTATTTTCTAATGCAACTGCAATCCACTTCATAAGTTCGCATCCTTTAACTGCCTAAACGCTGTGTATGAGCTTCACGTAAGTTTAATAGTACTAAAAACAGTGAACTAGGCAGGAAGGATGCAATAAAAGTGTCATTTATTTTAAGGTATCCGACTACGTTCGGAACCGTGATTTTAAAAAAGCGCATAAATGGATACTTTTCGTGATATTTAGTGTCACTTAGATTAGAACACATGTATAAAATTGTTTTAAGGACATTGCGACAAAAAAAATTATTTAAATACAATATTTCGGCAAAAAATTAACTCATAGAATAACCTTTTTTTCAAAATGTTCTCCTTTTGTGAAAAATGCTTCTATTATAATAATATTTTGCCTGTATGTAGCTCAGACCTCTGTATAGAGGCTCAACTATGATATTTGAAAAATTCACATTATTTTCAGAGTTACCACCAATTGAAATAATTATCGGCGTATTTTCTTAAAATTTCCCCCTTCTGTTTTCGTAAAACAAGGATAAACCGACTTCCGAGTTATGCATTTCAAAAATTCTAGTTGAGCCTCTGTACAGAGGTCTGAGCTATATACAGGCGAAATATTATTATAATAGAAGCATTTTTCACAAAAGGAGAATATTTTAAAAATGGGTCATTCTATGTTCATTTTGTGTCAAAATATTGTACTTAAATAATTTTTTTATTGTAATGCTATTCTTAAAACAATTTTATATACATTTTTTTCTAGTCTAAGTGACACTAAATATCATAAATATTATCCATTTATACGCGTTTGTAAAATCACGGTTTCGAACGTAGTCGGATACCTTAACAGTTCAACGATATGTTAACGACATCCTACATCTGATTACCTGGAGTTATTTTCCAATGCAACTGCAATCCACTTCATAAGTTCGCATCCTTTAACTACCTAAACGCTGTGTATGAGCTTCACGTATGTTTAAACGTACTAAAAACAATGAACTGGGCAGGAAGAATCAATAAGAGTGTTATTTATTTTAATAACACTCTTATTACAAGAGCGTTATTTATAAAAGTGTTATTTTTTTTAATTTTTAGAATTTCAACCAGCTCACATAGTCTTGGAATTAATTTTAAAAAATGTTTTCCTTAATTGAAAATAGTATACTTCTTTAAAATATAACAACTCTTCTAGTAGAAAAAAGGGAAAAAAAATTAAGTGACTATATAATTTAATTCCTCCATATTCACTATCTTTATTCAGTACTTAATATTGCCGATTTTTAGATTACCTTGTGTTTTGCAATATGTTAAACTTTCTTTAATTCTCCCTAAAAGATATAGGTATGAGTAAAATACATCTGGAACGTTTCTTTTTAAAAGCTTTAAGGAATAAAACTCCTCAAAATAGAAAACATAATCAATCAGTAACAATCGCAAAATAAAATAAGTGTTAAAAAAATCGATTTTATATAAAAGTTAAAGCAGAGAGAAAAAAAATATTGATTACAAAGTGGGAAACTGTTTATTTCCTTTTAAAATGTCTTCAATCAAATTCCCATCACAAAGAGTTTTTCATCAAAAGAAAAGGGGAGGCAAACTTTAAAAAAAATGAAAGAATGTTAGAGCATACTTTTTTGCAATTTCCTGGTAGTAATATGTAAAAAATTTTTAAAAAGACATCTCATTTAGAGAAATGTTTTAGATGGTTTTCTATTTAATTATAGTTTTTGATTATTCATTTTTATATTTCCTCTTCTTAAAATCTACTTTTTGTTCTAATTTGAAAAAAATGCCCATAGTTTTCTCCTCCCTCAAAAAAAATTTTTAGGAGAAACCCGGAAAAAACTGTAAGTGTTTGTCACATTTTATTTCATAAAGTAGATAGATCACCATTAAAAACATTTTTGGAATTGCCAAAAGAAACAAAATTTAGAAAAATAATAATCACCATTATATAGAATTTTATGTATGAAAATGACATTGTCTTTCTATGGGTAAAATTGAAAGATATTGTTATTTTTACTTCGCTTTACACTTCATATCATTAAGGCAGTGCTTCTCAAACTTTCAATACTGGCGCCCCCCCCCCCTTTTTCAATCATAAATTTTATCGCGTCCCCCTTATACAATAATAATGTATTGAATACAATAATAATGCACTTTGACGCTAAAGCTACAGAACGATGTTGATTATAAACCGTACAAATTAGTAAGATAAGTATATTAAATTTTATATATGTAACTTTTTTAAGTAATATATATTTTA